>JACXGM010030585.1:0-13241 GCA_016801145.1 Umbra pygmaea
GTGTGTGTGTGTGTGTGTGTGTGTGTGTGTGTGTGTGTGTGTGTGTGTGTGTGTGTGTGTGTGTGTTTGTGTGTGCGTACATGTGTGGGTGGGTGTGCGCATGCTACTTGTTTGTGTGCTACTGTATGTCTGTAGCCGTGTTTATGGTTGTGTGTTTGGGGGGGGTTCTGTCTGTCTGCCCATCGTCCCGTCTGCAGAACTCTGCCTTTGGGCTTTCTGCTGATGCTGTCCGTCTGTCCTTCCAGAGCCTCTTCAGGGCCAATAACAGGATCACTAATTGGCGCCTGCACATAACGAGCGCAAATTCAGTTAAATGTGTTTCACGGTTCACCAGTACCGATTCGAACCAAATTCTTCCTAAATTGCTTTGTCCGGGTATCGGTTTGCTCTACTTCTCTTACTGGATCGACAGCAGTCCAGTCACAACATTTCATCCATAGTGGCTGACTGTACTACTGATTGATGGTATTTAGTTCTATTCAAAAGGACAGAATGCTTTAATGTGAAATGTAGCAAAACAGATTTGCTGTGAACGATCCAGTTAAATATGCCATCAGTACCAACCTGTTAAGAAATTTTACTTTCATGTCATTTAGCATACACATATCCAGAGAAACATACAGTACACACAGCATAGTTTTCTATTGATCCCTGCTAACAATATAACTGCAACACTGGAAAACGCAATGCTCAATCAACTGAGCCGCACAGAACTTCAACATGGTGGTCTGATACTGTAATAAGTATTTTAAAAGAGGAAACACTCAGAGTTACGAAGTATGTACAGTTGTTGTTGAACATTTACATACACTTAGTTTGAAGTCATTAAACCTCATTGTTCAACCACTCCACAGATGTCATGTTAACTGTAGTTCTGGCAAGTTGGTTGGGTCATCTACTTTGTGTATGCCTCAAGTAATTTTTCAAGCAAAGCAATTGTATCAAGACAGATTGTTCCACTTACACATAGACTAAGGACTTGTCCACACGTACACAGGTATTTTTGTAAACAGAGTTTTGGTTCCTTCGTTTAAAAATAAATCTCCTTCACACAAGCACGGTTTAAAAAAATCTCTGTCCACATGAAAACACAAAACGCCTGATCATGCGCTGTCAAGAGCATGACAAACCAACAGGTGACGATATAACCTAACCGTAAAGCCATGTTGGCCAATCAGAAGCCTAAAAATTGGATATTACCTGTTCCAGTCTCGTCCAAAACCGTCTGTGTCATGGGAGTGTAGCGTAGTCATAAGCAGTGACCTGAGTAGTATTGCATTCTGACGCTTCTGTTCCGCAATATAATGTGATAACTGTGCATGTATCGGTATACATGTTATAAGCCCTGTTAGCACAGTTATTAGCAGCGATATTTTGGCTACATCGCCAATGCACAGACTGTTTTTAATTATTTTTTTGCACAGACTTTCCTCATGTAAACAATGGAGATAACAGCGCACACTCGGACGTCACAAGCCAAAATCTTTGGTTTCACCGTCCACACGACAACACTGTAACCAAAGTTTTCAAAAAAGCTTTGTTTTAGTGACCTGATACAACATTTGTGTGTGGATGAACGGCCAAACCGCATAGAAAAAACTGTGGTTTTAAAAATACCCGTGTTCGTTTGGACGGGACCTAAGATGACTGTGCCATTAAACAGCTTGGGACATTCCGGAAAAAGATGATTCCAGAAGCTTGTGAAAGGCTAATTGACATAATTTGAGTCAATTGGAGGTATACCTGTGGATGTGTTTCAAGGCCTACTGTACTTTCAAACTTAGTGCCTCTTTGTGTGACATCACTGGAAAATCTAAAGAAATAAGCCAAGACATCATCTACAAATTCGATTCATCCTTGTGAACAATTTCCAAATGCCTGAAGGCACTACGTTCATCTGTACAAACAATAGTACGCAAGGTTACACACGATGGCATCATGCAGCCGTCATACTGCTCAGAACGGAGACGTGTTCGATCTCCCAGAGATTAACATAATTTGGTGTGAAAAGTGCAAATCAATCCCAGAACAACATCAAAGGACGTTGTCAAGATGCTGGAGGAAACAGGTACAAAAGTATCTGCATTCACAGTAAAAATAGTCCTATATCAACAAAACCTGAAAGGCCGCTCAGCAAGAAAGATGCCACTGCTCCAAAACCATCACATAAAAGTCACACTATGCTTTGCCACTGCATATGGGGACATTGATCGTATTATTTGGAGAAATCTCCTCTGGTTTGATGAACTAAAATTTAACTGTTTGGCCATAATGACCACCGTTATGTTTGAAGAAAAATGGGAAGGTTTGTAAGCAGGGTGGGAAATTAACACCCGCCACCCGCCAATGGCGGGTAGATTTTCACATTGGCGGGTAACATTTCCCTATCTACCAGCCACTCTGGCGGGTGAATTGTACAACATATAATACGTTTTTTTATTCGGCTACTTTAAACATTACTTGTTTCGGTTTGGAGATAAATGCGTTTGACAAAAAAGCGGAAGCTTACTCATTAACAAAGAAAGATGCACTTCTGTCGAGGTTTTGATTTGGTTAACGCGGAGCTAGTCTGTGAGAACTCCAGCCTTTAGCTGCGGTACCATAAACTTAGTGCGGTACAGAAGAAAAACAAATCAATTTAGTTCCCAGTATTAAGCCAGAGTAAACTAGATTACGTCAATATAGAAAATGTCAAAGACAAAACGTGTATAATTACAGATATGGGGAAGTTGATGTGATTATGATACGATTTTATGTAATCGAAAAAAGAAAATCACACACATACAGCACGGAATTCTAAACGCTCATTGGATGATTCAGCTGTCACTCAAATCACTCGTTTAGTCTGCGATAATGATTGGATTCTGATTAACGCTGCTCGTTTTCCCAGAGACATTTACATGAACAATGTCCAACTGTAACTTAGTTTATCAACAGCGGATTCTAATTCAAAAAAGTTAATTTCCCACCCTGTTTGTAAGCCAAAGAACACCATCCCAACCGTGAAGCACGAGGGTGGCAGCATCATGATGTGGGGGTGCTTTGTTGCAGGAGGTACTGGTGCATATCTCAAAATAGTTGGCCTAATAAGGAAAGAAACTTATGTGGATATATTGAAGCAACATCTCAGGTCTTCAGGAAGTTAAGCTTTGTCGCAAATGGGTCTTCAAATAGACAATGACCCCAAGCATACTTCCAAAGTTATGGGGTCATTAATGGCTTAAGGACAACAAAGTCAAAGTATTGCAGTGGCCATCACAAAGCCCAGACCTCAATCCTAGAGAAAATGTGTGACTAGAACTGAAAACGTGTGTGTGAGCAAGGAGGCCTACAAACCTGATTCAGTTATACCAGTTCTGTCAGTAGGAATGTGCCAAATTTGACCCAAGTTAAACAGTTTAAAGGCAATGCTACCAAATACTAATTGAGTGTATGTAACCCTCTGACCCACTGGGAATGTGATGAAAGAAATAAAAGCTGACATAAATCATTCCCTCTGCCATTAGTCTGACATTTCACATTTTTTAAATGCAGTGGTGATCCTAACTGACCTACGACAGGGAATGTTTACTAAGATTGAATGTCAGGAATTGTGAACAACTGAGCTTCAATGTCTTTGGCTAAGGTCTATGTAAACTTCCAACTTCAGCTCTATATACAGTAGGCTAGTAAAACTGTAACACTACCGTCTGCCTAAAGGTAACTGCTCCAGGCCTTCAGGCCCCTCTCTCTGTACATCTCAGATGTTATATCTAATTTTCTCAACAGGACACCATCTATTCATCTTTATGAACACACACACCTGTTCCATGTCATTTTATCAAAACTGCTCACCAGTTATTGACCCCGTTTGTCTATAGGTGTGTGTGGTTCAGTGTTGATCTGTTGTTTAACGCGCTTCCATATTTACTGCATATAATTCCGTGCAGTACTACAATATGTGCTTTGATTAATTGCCTGCGTGTTAGGCGTAGAGCTTTATTATTTTTCAGACATTACTGTCGCCCTTGTCCTAGGGTGTCAGATTTTTTATTTTTGATGAATAAGAGTTTATAAAATTCTACTTAACGCCATACTCTGCTTTGCTCTCCTCATTACTACCAACATAGTTACACTAAGTATCGCTAGAATTTTGGTGTCATTGACAAAAACTAGTGTTTTAAAATACTAATATTTTTAATTTAACATAAAAATAAAAACTTCAACATACAAGCCAAATAACAAGAATTTATGTGTAAATATATTACATACATATACTGTATTTCCTTAACACATCTGATTATCTTGTGTGTTCCTAATTCCTATTTATAGGCTATGTCTGTAGTCAGACCCTATCCTAAGCATATCTGTTATGTATATACATGGCCCGGACAAGATAACAGAAACATCTAACAGTATAGTAATATCAAGGACCTAATTATGAGTAGGACCTCCCTTTGCCTTCAGCTCCAATCCTTCTTGGAATGCTGTGATACAAGTCCTGAACTGTGCGTAGATACTCCAGGGGAATGTCCATGAACTTACTGTAAGTTGCTCTTAAAAACTTTTTAAATGTAAAAATGTAGTTGGATATTGTAGTTGGGTAAGGCAAAAAGCCTGACATTTTTGAAGGGATGTAGGAGAAAACCTCCCCTAAAGTTTAAATAATTTTTAAATCTGGTGATTGAAAATGCCTTGGACGGTGATTGACATTGTGCTGTTGTTAAACATGGGATTGGTATAGCAGTATTAATAGGGGCAGTAGCATCTTGGAATTTTTAAGTATCTTGAGGGAACAGTTTTTGAATTAAAAGGCCTCATATTCCCTGACTGCTATTAGACCATGCAGAGCAATAATCCAGCCAAACGACTCCCACAATTCTCCAAACATTCCAGATGTAGGAATTTTCCATTATTTTTTTAAATGTCACCTTTTTTTAACCAGGAAACCAATGACTTGGCCAAGAAAAAACATCAAAATATTGAAATAGAATTAAGCATACAGTTGTATGCAAATGTTTGGACACTCCTTGAAAGAATCATGTTCAATGAATCTTTCTGTTAACAGATGTTGACCTGACCTACATGATACAACGTGAACTATGACAACCCTACAGGAGACATAACTATTAAAGAGCAATGTGCAGGTTGGACACCTCAATATAGCATAGTGTACATTAATGATAAACAACTAGATTGGAGAAATAGATAACTGCCAGAAACAATATTTAGAGATATAATTGTGATTAAAAATAACATCTGCATCTATAAATCACCGACCGGAAGTTGCGTAACCAGAGGAAGTCTGGTCAAGTTCACAAAAAGAATAACCAGCCATCTCTACTTAATAAATGGTAAGAGCTCGGTTTTTTCATCTATAGTAATATATAGAGAAAGTTTTACAGTAGCCATAATCATAACTACTCAGTTTCGTCATCACCGTCCATAGTAATTTGAGCATGAACACTGAAAAAAGTCACTACTTAATAAAAAATAAGTCAACTTTTTGCATCAAATTTTTAAGTAGTTCCAACAAGCCAAATCTTTGTATAGGATAGGTTCGACAAAGATTAAGCTTGCTGGAACTACCTAAAAATTCTATGCAAAAAGTTGACTAATTTTTATTAGGTAGAGACAGCAGTTTTTTTTCAGTGTTCATGCTCAAATGACTATGGACGGTGATGACGAAACTGAGCAGTTACGATTATGGCTACTGTAAAACTTTCTCTATATATTACTATAGACGGTGATGACAAAACTGAGCTCTTACCATTATGGCTACTGTAAAACTTTATATCTCTCTCTGTTTCTCACCACTGCTCTAACTACATCGACAACCACAATGAGAGAGCAGAGCACAAGCTCGTATTTGCCTCTGCCTACGTCATATGACAGGTTGCTAGCGGAACAGAGCCTGGCTTATAATTTCATCAAAATCCTGCTTTAGGTTCTGTGAAACACAGCAATTTCTACATATGTGTTTTTAAAAGACCTCTTCCGACAACATTAAGTATTAATTCAGTTATGGATTCCACCGGCACATTGCTCTTTAATTTACAATTTCCATATATTCATCACCTGTGAACGTTACACACTTGTAGATTGGTCGCTGCTACATACTCATCTTCAGGCCCACTAGTATTAACTTATCTATCAGTCCTATTAACCATATTCATACTCATACTCATCTTCAGGCCCACTAGTATTAACTTATCTATCAGTCCTATTAACCATACTATTTTTCAGGGGGTACAGGTTTTGTGCTCCTTACACCAAGTTGTGTGTCTGTTTTAGATACATGCGGTTTCTGATTGCTCACGAAGCTCATGAAGTACAGTTTTAGTTGGTTCACTTATGTCCTAATTCAATTATGTTGTATAGCAACTATCCTGTTAAGTGTTTGTTTATCTCTGATGGTCAACTTTGACTTGCAACAACTATTCCTCTTTCATCTATGTTCACGATATGCTGTCATGATTTTTGAGACTGTTTGCCTTAACCAAAAAATAATTCAGCAGGCTTTGTGACTGATGCACCTGCAGTTAAAGCATCAACTATTTGCCCTCATTGGAAGCCTATTCGTTGTTTGAAAAACATCAATAATGTACAAAAAAAATTGAGAAACAGATCTAAAAGGACCTGGTTATGTAAAACGTATGTGAAATGGTTTGTTTGGTTGGATTTCGAAAAAGACCAATCGCTTCCCCACACCTACGGATGTTAGTTTGGCTCACAAGAAGTCGGAGACCTCAGTGGATTTAGGTCGCAAAAGTATCTAACCATTCTGATTGGTCCCGTGAAAAAATGAGCTGGGCCACGTGGATAATGCAACATTATGAATCTGCGTCATCGACTCTGATACTGTTATTGGTTAGAGATTATCTACCACTTATTTTGATGTCAGCTAAGCGTCTGCATCATCGTCTCAGAATGAAATTCGGAAAGGAAGACAGTACAGCAAAATATTTCAATTTGTGTCGCCAGCCAGATGATTTGTAGGATTATGAAATGAAAGCGCTGTTTGAATACATTAAGTGGGTGTAATCACTCAAAGCTGATATCGAGCCTAAGGGTACAGTGCATTTTGGAGTGTTAGAAATCCTTTTTATCTTCTTCAGAGATTATCAAAAGCACAGTTCTGTACTTGGCACTGTATAAAGGACTCAGCTCTCACATTTGAGGAAAATGTCACATTACAGTATATGGCTATGGTATGAATTACTAGCCTACAGCCAGGATATAGCAAGCAAATGTTATGGTATTGACGGCATCTGGCCTAGAATCTGTACTGTCCTCAAGATACAACTTTGAAAACACATAGCTAATATTAGAAGCAACCTTTGTATTGCACTTGACATTCAGAGAGTAACATATTACTGTATGTTGCAAGGTGCTTCATAGCCACTTCATAGAACTGAACAATTCATCAGTCAGTTCCTGAATGTTTTGCATTAAGAGTGTTTGAAACTTTAAGGGTCTTTACATAAGGTAAAAATGTAATTATTGACATAGCCTTGTTCTGTTAAATGTTTTTACCTCAACATTACTCCTAATACATTAATTTGTGTTAAGTTTACTTGAATACAGGTGTTACTGACAATCTTCAAAAAACATTTTTGAAAAACATCCAAAATCCCAAAACCTACCATCAAAACCTACCATCATACATGAAACCTACCATCATACAAAAATCATTTGGAAAGTAAAACCTACAAAGCTCTTGATTTTATTACTATTTGTATTTATTTATGCATATGTGAGTATGCATTGAGCTTTCATCATACATACAGTTGTGTTCAAAAGTTTGCATACCCCTGGAGAATTGGCAATAGATGTACCATTTGTATAGAAAACAGGAGTAAGCAGGCAAAAAAAATGTTTTTATTTGTCATGGGATTCATATTCACCTGTAGGTCAAAACAAAATGGCACAATCATAAAACAAAACATGGCAACAAAGAAAATAATGAAATGACCCCTGTTCAAAATTCCTCAAGGTCATGCAGTCTTTCGTCTTCTTGCATGAACCGCACATTTTATGTTATAGAAGTATTTCTTTTCATAGTAATAAAAAAATTTTAAATCAATAAAATGTGTAGTAAGTTGTATAGTATAGTCGGTACAGATGTAGCCTTGAGGAAATATGCAATAAAATAATGTAGCAAGGATATGAGAAATTGCATTGTTCAATGATCAACATTAGTCAGGATCGTCATTCAATAAATACTTTAAAAATGTATGGTTCTATAAATGTTATTCTATATTTTTTTGGGTATTCCCTAAGAGCTATTGACCATGTGAAAACTATGCAGCAAAGACCAAGTTATTCTGGGATTGTGACAATGACTTATACAAATATGAAGAATTGTTTCACCGTAAATGTAGATTTGCTCCATTGTATGAATGCGACCGACAGTGTTAATTACCTCAGGATGTCGCTGGAATGCATTGTATGTAAGTCTAAAGCCAGTGTAGCCAAATTATGACAATGACTAGATATTTACCATAGCCTGTGATGCCAGCAGGAAAGTATGAATGGAACTTTTGGACCAAGAGAAGGGAACGGCGACCTGTAGGAAATCACATTCTCTTGTGATTCATTTTTATACAGAGAATGATATCTTATTATAGTTAGCTTTTCTCTGCAGAGACAACTCAACTTTGAACATTAAAGTCTATGCTAAATGTTTACACATCCTCCGGACTCTGAGTAAATTAAATTGATGAGTACATTCATTTAATATACAGAAAATATCTCTCTAGATTGGCTTGATGATATTAAGGTCAGGAGACTGATGGCCCCTCCAGAACATTCACCTTCTTCTGCTGTAAGCACTGGAGGGTGAATGTGATCTGGCTTTGTACTAGGGTCATTGTCATGCTGGAATGTGCTAGAGCATCCCATGCGCAGCTTTTGTGCAGAAAACTGCAAATTTTCTGCCAGTGTTTTCCGATAAAATACTGCATTCATCTTGCCATCGATTTTCACAAGGTTCCCTTAATCAGTATGTATACAAAAGTGCAAAACAACTGTGTGGTAATTAATGGCTTCATACGAGCACTATCTTTACATAACAGTCTGATTTTTTGCATGAACAATCATATTGTCAATATCAATGCTGAAATTTCACAATTTCTGCCAGGGTATGCAAATATATGAGCACAACTGTAAGACTATGTTGTTTTATCAAGTGCATTCTTTCCAAGCTGTTATTTTAAATAAAAAATAACAGTAACTCATTCTTAATAATGTTCAAATAAAGGTAAACAAAAGATATGGCATACAAAGGGATTGTTGAGCTCCGTCTAGCCCCAGAATATGTAATGCTGTAATGCCATCACCTATGGTTGTCGCCATGCCAGAAACATGTTGACCGTACAGCTTAAACAGGTCTGGAACCAGGCTAAGAAATATTTTTACCCTACAGCACAAACAGGTCTGGAACCAGGCTAAGAAATATGTTGACCCTACAGCACAAACATGTCTGGGACCAGGCTAAACTTCCATAAACATGTATCATAAACTCAAACAGTACATCCCCCAATAGTAACACCATGTAGCTACAAACATTAACCACCAAATTATTAATATTGAAAGAAATGTATCCTAATTTCACCTTGAATCTGAATAAGACTGAATTTAAGTAATTGGGTAGCAGAATGGTATAGACCATAAAACTGTTGAAGCACAATGTTATCATAAATAGGACAGCTATTAAAATGCAGAAATCCAGATCTCTTAATGTTAATCACATTTATTTTTGTTACTTTCGGTACTAGGATGGAATGTTCATGTACCTGCTTTGTTTGAACGTCTCCAGTTTGTGACCTCGTAGATGAGCTGATCTCCCATTAACGCCTATAAGGAAGACGCAGAACATCACCAACACAGCATCCATCTGCATGGTGCACATAACCCAGAGGACCCTCAAAGTAACTCCAGTCAGACTCCACACCCGTCGAGGGTTGAAACCTCCCTGCGTGGCTCCTGGGACATTGCCTTCAGCAAAGCAGCAACTGGGCAGGGGAAGAAGCAGCAGCTCTGGCCTGAACAACAAACATCCCACAGTGCTTAATCTCCACAGTGGGGAAAAGCAATTTTGACTAAACCTATAAATCCTTCAGCGTCAGATGGCACAGATTTTATCCTTCCAGTGGCGGATGTGGCTTGCTCTGCGGTTCCACTCTGCTGCTCTTCTGCGCTCTGCGGCTCCACTCTGCTGCTCTTCTGCGCTCTGCGGCTCCACTCTGCTGCTCTTCTGCGTTCTGCGGCTCCACTCTGCTGCTGTTCTCTCTATTGCTCTATTCTGCTGATCTTTACTCTACTGCTCTACTCTGCTGTGCTGCTCTAACTAAACTTCTCTTGTTCACTCTGCTTCTCCACTCTACTCTGCTGCTCCCCTTCGGTCTGCTGCTCTACTTCACTCTGCTCTTTTTCGCATGATCTCTGCTCTACTGCTCTTCTTCACTCTACTTTGCTTCGCTGCTCTAATCTCCTTTGCTGCTCTACTTCACTCTGCTGCTCCACTCTGCTCTGCTGCTCTACTTCACTCTGCTGCTCTTCCTCCCTCTGTAGCTCTACTCTGATCTACTGCTCTTTGCTTTGCTGCTCTACTTCACTCTGTGGCTCAACTCTGTTGCTCTGTTCTGCTGCTCTACTTCGCTCTGCAACTCATCTTTGTTCTGCTGCTCTACTTCGCTCTGCTGCCCTTCTGCGCTATGCTACTCTTCTGCACTCTGCGGCTCTATTCTGCTTCCCTACTTCGCTATGCTGCTCTTCTGTGCTCTGCTGCTCTTCTGTGCTCTGCTGCTCTATTCTTTTGCTCTACTTTGCTCTGCTGCTCTTTTGCACACCGCAGTTCTACTCTGCTGCTCTTCTGTACTCTGCTCTACTTGTCTCTGCTGCTCTTTTTCATCTGGCTGCTCTACTGTCTGCAGCACCGAGATCAATTCCTTTAATGATGTGTTTTGCTCGTTTGAGAGGTCACTGAATGCATCTGGGAACAGCTATTTGACCTAATGGATGTTAAGTCCCTCAGCTGTGTGCTTTTCAGTGCACTTCAAAGTGCCACCTGAGGATAGCTTGCTAAAATATAGTATTTTCATAGAATGTTACAGTGTACTTCTGAAATTTGGCTTCAACATGAATTTTGCTAACATAGTTACAGTATGTGGGATTAGCCTACATACTCTTGCCAAGAGATTGGTGTATATTAGACAGGCTTAACCTATTTTAACAAATGGTACATTCATATATTAATTAATGATATTCATCAATGTAGAGTAGAACAGTCTAGATTTATATCGGTTGATATTCATTCTTTCACCATCAGCTTAATTTCATTTTTACTATTTTCATCCAGGCCCGGACTGGTTTTTACTTGAAAGTATTTAAATAAACAAATCACATAGAGACATTGTTATAAAACAAGGCCTCTGCGTCATTCATTTTTTTGCTAACTGGATTAGAATATCACAAATTTGGGATAATTCCTTGAACGTCACTCTGAAAATGGTCAAACAAGTTGGTGAAGTAATGAAATGTATTGTTTATGTTTGATATTTTGGCCTCTGTTTTTCTGATATGTACGGTTGAAGATGTTTTTAAAGACAAGGGGTAGTAAAAGCAATACATACGATTGTATTGACTGATCCCGACACATTCTGTATCCCAATAAAACCCTTTTTGGGGAGGGTGTTACCCATATTTATTTCCTCCCAATTTATCATGTCCAATTCCCCTTAATCCTATGGGCTGGTTGAAGATGCTTCCTCCAGGCACGTGTCGCTAACTCATCTGATTCTTACCATACTGCTTGTTCAACACAGAAGCTTAAGTTGATGGAGGATACATAAAGCTCTGGAATAAATAGAGACCACTGCAAAATCCTAATTTTCTCTGGTTTTACTATTGATAGGTTTGTGTTTCAGGTAAATTGGTTTATTCCATAAACTACTGACAACATTTCTCCCAAATAACAAAAATAAAAAAGATGCATTGTTTTCAGACCTCGAATAATGCTAAGAAAATAAGTTTATATTCATTTTGAAACAACCCAAATACTAATGTGTTAACTTGGAAGAGATCAGAAATTAATATTTGGTGGATTAACAATACTTGTATAATAATAATAACTGGCTTTCATGGATCATGGCATGCTCTCTACTAGTCTTTCACATTGATGTTGGGTGATTTTATGCCACTCCTGGTGCAAATATTCAAGCAGCTCGGCTTTGTTTGATGGCTTGTGACCACCCATCTTTCTCTTAATCACATTCCAGAGGTTTTACATGGGGTTGATTTAAGAAAAAAATTGCAGTGGTCTCTTAATTTCTTCCAGAGCTGTATTTGTGAAATATACAACACCATTTTTTTGTCCAATATAAAAAAATTGTAATTTTTTTTGTCTAATATTATTTAATATCTATATTTGTGGGCACATGTTTACATGTGTTGTGCACACTGTGCTTCCTTAAAAATAATAGGTGCATGACGCTTCTGCCAATATATGCCACCTCATGAGGATCAGCAAGATCAAGCTGTCAACACAAACTGCGAATTTACTTTGTAAAATAAAAGCCATTGTAAAAACAGCAATATATTGTGCTGGCATCAGTTTGATTTTTTATTTCCAAACAAAGTCATTTTTTAAATGTCATTTTTTTATCCAAACTAAATTTGGAGTTTGTGTTGACAGCTTGATCCTGCTGCTTGCAGAACAGTAATGAAGCCTTAAATGCAAGGCCGTAACCAGGATTTAACAAATACCGAGGTCAAAAATACCCCCCCCCCAAAAAAATGACATTTTATAAGACAACATATTTATTTTCAATAACAACGTTTTTGTTAATTCAACAATAGGTTACAGGGCTCTCAAGTTTTGAAGACAGGCAAGAGTGACATCCCCCCGTCAGGGGGTCAAGGGGGGGTCGGTTAGATGGGTCGTGGGAATGGGGGTGTTTCGTTAATAATAATTATTAGTGTTTTGGTTGTTGTTATTAATAATTGCTCAGACTTGCAAAAGAATTTCCACATTTGAAACAGTTTGGCTCAAGCCTAGCCTTTTTTAGGGTCATGATTGAGGACAATGTCCCGTCCAGAGATAAGCTGTTTTGTGTTGAGGTTTTGTTCTAACCAACCATCGAAAATACCCTCTCGGCATCAGCATTAAAATTTGGAAGCACCTAATACAAGGCTGCGATTTTTGATAGCCTCCAAAATTGGTTCAAGACAGTAGCGCTGTACAATTAATACATTTTTTA
>JACXGM010030586.1:0-13241 GCA_016801145.1 Umbra pygmaea
AGGTCAATGACGTTACTTACACCCTACAGCTGCCCTCCCATATGAAATGCTCTAAGTCGTTCCATGTCTCTCTTCTCAGACGGGCCGTCCGGGGTCCCCTCGATGAGGACCGCCACGGGGGTTGCCCTCCTCCTCCTCTTCTGGTGGACGGTGAGGAGGCCTACGCGGTTCGCCGGCTTGTCTCCTCCAGACGGAAGGCGGGGCGTCTACAATATCTGGTGGAATGGGAGGGTTACGGACCCGAGGAGAGGAGCTGGGTCCCGGCGGGGGATGTCTTGGACCCCACCCTGTGCATGGACTTCCACAGACGTCATCCTTCTCGGCCTGGTCCGCGCCCTCGGGGTCGTCCTCATGTCCGTTCCTCTGCTGCGTCTGGAGCCGCGCCTCAGGAGGGGGATACTGTCAGGGCTGCACAGGGCACCCAGCGCTGTGCCTCTCCGGAGTATTAAGAGTGGGACATTGTTGCTTTAGATAAGGGGTTGTTCTAACCTAGTGTTTTTTGTTAACAGGGTTCAGGGGTTTTGTTTGGTGTTCCTATTTGGAGTTAGGACACGCATGTTTTAGGAAGCTCTCTCCCTCGGCTGCAGAGCGGAACTCTAGCCTTCTCTATGCTAGGTTGGCATGGAGTGAGACGCAGGTGGATCTCGTTCCGCTCATTAGATTCTGTATATAACGGGGCGGGTTTATGATCTCAGTTGTCGAGTATTAGTGTTCTGTTACGGTTCTACTGTGATATTTCCCTGTTCCTGCTATTTGTCTGAGGATTGTATTACTTGTGTTGAAATTATATTAAACCTACTCTTGACTCCGCACCTGCCTCCGTGAAGTGATCGTGACAAAATCAGAGACAATGAGGATTTTGCAGTCTCTTAATCCTATCCAGAGCTGTATATTATGTAATTCTCGTATTACAGAGCAAATATTCTAAATAGACCCTTTAATGTTAGCTACTGCAGCTATCTTTTACAACACGTTAACAATGTTGGCTAACTAACTTAGCTGGATATGTTGTAGCATGCTAACAGACCTATCAACATTACTGTCTAACATTGGGGAGGGGCATGCCCCGTTTCCTCCTGCTCCTACGCCCTTGAACACAAGCATCATACTCATATATTGATATTAACAGTGTTAAATACACATACAAGTAACAGCCATAAACTAATGTTGCTGGGAGTAGGCGGGGAAGATTCTCAAATTCTCCTACACCATCTTTATCCACTGCCATGCAATTTCCATTGTTTGTGTGGAGTTCTATTAACCTTTAAGTGCAAAATCTTGTATGCAATTGCTTGAGTTGGATTTACACCCCTACTCTAATAAAATAACTGAAGACTGCTGGCTCTTTTTGTATGTGAGCTCAGTGAAAATTATTGGTGGATTAACTTCCCATGAATAGAGATGGTGAGCTTCTTATATGAAAGAACACTGTTAGGAAGGATGCTATTCTTTTTAGACATGCATTTAATTAACGTGACACACGTACGCCCTCGTAAACGCGCACGATCACTTTCACGCATACATAACAAACTCACGCACCCACGCAAGTGCACCATTGCACGCCCAAGTGCAGCATCAGGCACACCCCCTCTTTTTCCACCGACTGTTTCAGACGCACCATGAGGGCACACTGAATCACTGCTGAATGTGAGGTAGAAAACATGTAGCTCTAACTGCAAAGATTGCATCTTTTTTATAAAGGATGTAGGATGCAGTCGGCTAAAGATGGAACATACAAGAGCCATGGATTGATCATGTAAAGATTATGAAAACGGATGATTGGCGAGAAGGGTAAGATCCACTCTTATTTTATGATAAAATTACAGAAAATTCAACCCCTTTTCTTTCGAGTAGATTCTGTCACGTTATTTTGGAGGGTGCGATACTCTTCTAATTACGTCAACAAAGCTTGAATACATTGCGTGAGCTCGCAAGCCCGTGAGCAGGGCCGTGCCGCATACATAAATCGTGGAATAGTGTGCGCTTTAGGTCTTGGTGTGATTATTCAAAAAAATTTACAACACAGCATCTAATTGATTACAAAAACCCTTTCAAGCCATTTTAATGTAACGCAGATTACTGTCATGATGAAATCACAACAGTGAAATCACAACAGTTGTTTGGAAACAGTAAACTGTATTCATATTCATTTGGAAACGGAGAATTTGAAACGTACTAGTGACATACTGGTTAAGTCGGATTTGTTTGTGGAAAGTTGAACTGCAGGCACATACTGTAGCTATATGTAAAAGCTTAGTTGCGTATCCAGGCAACAATGTGGTATGCGAGTGTAGCCAGTGTTATTTAAAATAGTTTTCCCATGTTAAAGTGGACATGGTATACTTGTTCTTTAAAGTTCTGTAGTATGGCAGTGTTAATTTTGGCATCTTTTTTAAAATTAATAGTAATTTGATGAAAAGATTCGTTTTAGTCACATTTCTGTAATTGTTAGTTATTTTAGTACCATTTTATGTTTCTTTCCATAGCACAGTCACATAATTTCTTCACTTTCTCACAGCCCAAGGATTTCTGTGCTATATAATTACATTTTCTTGAGCAAAACGAACGACTTATTCAGCAAAAAAAATATTGGAAATTGGAGCAACCAGATTTGTTATGTAGGTTACTTCACCTGAAAGTGGTTGACAAATTTGAAAGAGCCTGTTTAAAATTAGACCTAAACCAAACCCAACACTTGTGATTTAATGTGAATTGCTCCACTATAGGACTACCTGCAGAAAAGAAGGCCGGCCACAAGACTGTCAACTCTATTCTCTATGTAGTAGGTCAAGCTAGACTGAGAAGATGAGCACCCAGGAATCTTTAATGCATGATGCTACATCAGGTGGAGCTATTTAGTAATGTTATTGTTAGCAAGGTAATTCATCATGAAAGTCTTGTGTTATCTACTTGTATTGACTAAACTAACATTAACTTACACCTTCCTTTGCTACCATCTACGGGCCTATCTTTAATTGCAATTTTAATGTCCTTGTCAATTAGGCTAAAATGGAAAACATGAAAATGTGTGCACTTTGGCTATAATAAATAGATGCCAGAAGAGAACAATATTGTTCAATAGAGTAACAAAAGTACTCAGACTCAGAACCATAGACACAATAACATAATAAATGTATCTAATACACAATCAAAGGTACATTCAAGAAACATGTTACAAAATGGACAATAAAAATCATTCCATATCACAATATACACTGGAAAGATCTTTCAGTCATTTAGTGCTTGAGTACTCTAGCAAATAAAAGACATGTGTGTACTTGCCAAAAGGTGGACAAATGTGGCATTTTTTTGTGTGCAATGCAGTTGTCTAATGTAATGCAATGTTTACAGGTAAAGAAAATGAACAAATAAGTTTATTATAAAGACAGGAACGGGAGAGGGCTTTTTCCAGATAAAACCCATTTTCTATACTGAAACTTGTGTTTGGAATAATGTTGTTTTGATATTGTTTGTGATCTTGTCACAACATGAAGATTTAAATGCATAGTTTCTCTACTCAGTTACTTTGGATTTTCAAATCATCATTTGAAATTAACCATATATAAATCCTGTTGAAAATTCTAGAAGATAGTCTTACTTGGTTCCTATGCAAATCCTATAAAATAAGCAGAAAACAGATTCCGATAGGATAGCTCCTTAAAACCGTTTTAATCTCATGAGTCTATTAGATCCTATTATGATAATTAATCCAAGAGGACTGTTTTATTAGGGGAGTATGTCTTAATTTCAGTGAAAAATAAAATAATTGAAAGTGCTTCAGTCACATTGATATTACCTACCTTGGTAAATTCAGTCATGTTCTGAGTGCAAACAGCAGCAAGTCATATTATACTGTTTAGAACATAGTAATACAACAATGCAGTTTGGCAGCACCAGTGGGAAGTAATTCAGTGATGCTACAAGCATCTCGGCACAACTCCTGTACTAGTACGTGTGCATCGCTCACCTAAATCGCAATGAACACTTCTGCCTTTGCACAATTTTTTACTTTCTCCCTTCTGTTGTTTTCATCTACACAAGATAGCTGTCGTTAGCTAGCTAGGAGTGTAGCTATCAATTGAAAATCAAACTGACTCCGAATTCTGACTTCACTTTGACATGAGCTGCCTCTTTTATCGATGACCAGATTAACTGGACAGTGCACGCTATTTCTTGCACATGCTGGCACAATGAGTTGATTAACTTTAAGAACATTGTCATAACCAGACAGATTATCGAAGTGACAAGTAAATGCAATTCATGTGTCAAATAAAATGTAAAGATAAAACATTTTTTATTGCCGTGGCAGCAATGGATTTGCTATGGCACGGTAAAATTAATGCATCGGAAAGGCTGTGGTGTGGCCTGTCGTGCTCTGGAGAACTCACCGACATGTTTGACAGAAAATGATTATCTTTGATTTGTCTGGCTTCAAAAAGCCAAACCACTGCCATATTACCCAAATGGCTTCACAAATAACACCAAAAAACAAAGTAAACACAAGAAAAATTTGTCAACTAAATTTGTAACAGCGGCATCCACTCAAATTCCAAGTGCAATGGGTGTGTGCTGTCTCCTATTATTCTATGAGCCATCCTCAGCACCTGGTGTTCATAGTAAGATGTAAGACTTTGAAAGGGAACACCCATTATTTTAGAGCACATGTTAACAATACATCTCTTTAGTTTAAATAACATCTTAAAGTAGTAATAACATAATAACTCTATACATTTTGATGACATTTAAGCAAACAAACCAGAAACCTTTTAGATCCCGGTTGTTACCAATTGGCACCTGATCCAATGGGAGCATTTTTGAACATATTTGCTGTATGTTGAGATCTGTTTAAAAAATATATATAATTACACGATTAATCAGTGACTGTAACTATGGAATCATAAGTATCTGTAGGTCTAGTAAGGTTATAATGATTGTGTTGATATAGGTGTGCTGTAGAGACATGACGGGGGAGAATGGATGAACAGATGGTAACTCAGTGTTAGTCAATGGGTGAGAGCCAAGAATGGAGCCTTTGTGTTTTTCTCATTTATGAAAATATGGCGAAAACTCATACAGACAAGCAGGTCTATTTGCAAAAATACATATACTTTAATTCCAGTAAATATTTGCAGTATTTGAAATATACAGTATAGACAATTTTATATCATAAAATACATTTATCTTGGTTTTAAAAACTATGCGTTTTTATAAACACATTTATTTGTAGATCCCAATATAGACAATAGTAAACAATATCATTTTTTATTATGAGATTAATGACAAGATATGTACAGTGCATCTGGAAAGTGTTCACAGCGCTTTTTCCACCTTTTGTTTTGTTACACCCTTATTCCGAACTGGATGAAATTCATTATTTCCCTCAAACTTCTACAAACAATACCCCATAATGACAATGTGAAAGAAGTGTGTTTGAAATCTTGTGTGTTTGAAATCTTTTAGTAAAAATAAAAAACATGTGCATAAGTATTCACAATACTTTGTTGAAGCACCTTTGGCAATAATTACAGCCTCAATTCTTTTTGAGTATGATGCTACAATATTGGCACACCTATTTTTGGGCAGTTTCTCCCATTCTTCTTTGCAGGACCTCTTAAGCTCCATCAGGTTGAATGAGGAGCATCAGTACCCAGCCATTTTCAGATCTCTCCAGAGATGTTTAATCGGGTTCAAGTCTGGGCTCTGGCTGGGCCACTCAAGGACATTCACAGAGTTGTCCTGTAGCCACTCCTTTGTTATCTTAGCTGTGTGCTTAGGTTCGTTGTCCTGTTGGAAGATCAACCTTTGCCCCAGTCTGAGGTCCAGAGCACTCTGGAGCAGGTTTTCAGAAATTATGTCTCTGTACATTGCTGCATTAATTAGGGGTGGGAATTACAAGGGACCTCCCAATACGATTTTATCACGATACTTTTGTGCTAATACGATTTGTATTGCAATTCTTAAGATTCTCGCGATTCTGAATGTATGGCAAATCAATATTGCGATTTTCTGCTTCTTTTCTTAATTAAACATTCTAAACAGTTCAACGGAATACAATAAATTGCCAAAAACAAAAGTATGGCAATAATTTGCTTAAAACTTTCTAAGTGTTATTAATTGAATTTAAATGTGAAAAATATTTGTTATGATTATATTGAAAAGTTAATCCACCCAAAATGACACACTCCTATGATATACATATGCATACTAGTAAAATAAGGTATATTATAAAACATATAGACTATATGATGTATCATTTTTTATTTAAGCCCATAGTACAGTATAGTAATTTAGCAACCAACATATACCTCTGGCTGGATACAGTTTTACCTTAAAACACATAAACAAAAATGTCAGTATCAGCATTTGCAACAGTAATATTTGTAAAATCACTAATCAACTGCACTATCAGTACAGGTATTAAAAAGAATCATGTCAAACTAGGAAAAAAATTGTGTTGACTTTTTCCTGTCTGAAAGAGATATTAAAAAAAAGAGATGGCCAACCAATCACATTTCTGTTATCAAGTGGTTGCTTAGCATGTATTACTTTCAATGCACATTGTGGCCAATGGACAACGTATGGGTAATGAAACTAATGCAAGAGAATATAAATTATCTTTATATGGTGTTGTGCTTTCAGGAAATACTTTGTCATTACGATATATGGATGAATGTGTTCTAGACAAATATGCCTATATTTATTTGCATTTTTTGGTGATCTTTTGACTGCTTTGCTTAATAAAAAGTATACTAACAAAACATAGATTTTTGGGTTTGAGAATCGATACTAATATTGGCAAAAAGAGTATTGCGATACATTGCAGTATACATTTTTTCTCTCATCCCTAGCATTAATCTTTCCCTCAATCCTGACTAGTCTCCCAGTTCCTGCTGCTGAAAAACATGCCCACAGCATGATGCTGCCACTAGCATGCTTTACTGTAGGGATGGAATTGTTTCCTCCAGACATTACGCTTGCCATTCAGGGCATAGAGTTAAAATTTTTTATCAGACGAGAGAATTTCTTTTCTATTTATCTGGGAGACCTTCAGGTGCCTTTTTTCAAACTTTAGTCGGGCTCTCATTTGCCTTTTACCGAGGAGTGGCTTCCGTCTGGCCACTCTACCATACAGGCCTGATTGGTGAAGTGCTGCAGAGATTGGGTTGTTCATCTGGAAGGTTCTCCTCTCTCCACAGAAAAATGCTATAGCTCTGTCAGAGTGACCACCGGGTTCTTGGTCACCTCCCTGGCTAAGGCCCTTCTCCCCCGATCACTCAGTTTGGCTAGGCGGCCAGCTCTAGGAAGAGTCCTGGTGGTTCCAAACTTCTTCCATTTATGGATGATGGAGGCCACTGTGCTTTGGGACCTTTAAGGTTGCAGATATTTTTCTGAACCCTTCCCCAGATCTGTGCCTCAATAAAATCATCCTGTCTCGGAGGTCAACAGACAATTCGTTGGACTTCGTGGCTTGTTTTGTGCTCTGACATGCAATGTTAACTGTGGGACCATATATACACAGGTGTGTGCCTTTCCATATCATGTTCAATCAACTAAATTTACTACAGGTGGACTCCAATCAGGTTGTGGAAACATCTCAAGGATGATCAGTGGAAACAAGATGCACCTGAGTTTAATTCTGTGTGTCATGGCAAAGGCTTTTTTCATTTATTTTATTTTTTTAATTTGCTAAGATTTCAAACACTCTTCTTTCACATTATCATTATGGTGTATTGTTTGTAGAATGTTGAGGGAAATAATGAATTTGATCTATTTTGGAATTAGGGTGTAACTAACAATTAGGGTGTAATTAGGGTGTAACAAAATGTGGAAAAAAATGAAGTGCTGTGAATACTTTCCAGATGCACTGTATAATGAAATACTTTCTGTGTACAGGAACCTATTGTACTGCAGTATTGGATCTATTCCATTTATATTCATTATCTACCAAAACCAGTGTAATGTGTGACACATAGATTCAGTGAGCTTTCTCAGAAACAAATCATTGTCAGCTTGCTGTCAAACGGATTGAAAGTGGCATACAATCAATAGAAACTAACTTGCTTACTGAGTTGCCTGACACTGTTATACTTGGGTACTCATACTTTAAATTCTTCTCTTTCCTTAAAGAATAGTTCCCAATGTGCTAGAAACAAACCTTTGAAAGATTCAGTTAGACGTTATTTTCACAACCAGACTTATGGTTAATGACCATCTGCATTATTTGTTGTATCTCACTTTGAAATGTCAATTTATGGGGCAAGTTAGGCATTCATTAGATATTTGTGTTTTGTGCCAGATAATAATCATTGGTCCAGATACATCTTGACAATATAATAGGCAGAAGAGTATTACTTCCCACTCTCCTAAAATAGAACAAACATTTGCAGAGATTATAGTTATTTTAATCAAGACCTTGAATCCGACTATTCTGCAGAGCATTACAATTAAATCCTTCATGTTTTCTTTTCTAAAGCTGTATGAAAATCCACAGATTACAGCCCCAAATTAAAAGGCATTACTGTAGTTGATATGAAAGTGTACTTTTTTTATTTCTCAACAAAGTTTAAAGACAAAGGTGCTGAATGTTATTACCTTATTAGTATATTGTTAATCATCTCTGTCATAACTGATTAATGTCTATGTAGAACTACCTTTACATTTAAAGGAACACCATGTATTTATCATGGATTTACATTAAAGCGCCTTATTGTCCTTCATTTCTTAGGTCATATGGATCTTAAATCAACCTGAATAGGGAGATTGGATTCCCTCTAAGATGACACGTACTGATCCCCCTGACATACTGGTATCCACTTTGTGTCAGCACACCAAACTAAACCCCATTACTGGGCTCTCCGTTTCTCTCAGTCCCTCTCAACAATGTGACTTCCAAATGATTGACATACTCGAGCAACCCACAGAAGCCATCAACAAAAGACACTGCCGCAGCTTTGACTTTCTTGAGTCATTGGATGACCCGCAGTCCTTCTCTGCCTCAATGGAGTACCCTTACAAGGGGACTGAGCATCATGCGGTGCATAAAGAGGTGACCTGGAGTGGCTTGGATCATCCAGGACACCTCCGTTTCTCCTCCCCTGACCTTTTTAACAGTAGACCACCCCCACAGCATGCCAACCTCAACAAAACTTGTCAGGTCACAAGGTCAGATTCAAAGAAAAAGACTAGATCAAAAAGTACGACTCGAATGCAGACCACCCTCACCCCAGTGCCCATCTTAGTCTCCCCACCAGCAGCCAGGAGAGAACGAGATGTCCACCACGACACACCGGACCCATTGAGGACACTTGAACCGCAACGGGACTCATTCTCCTCTAATCGGGCCTTTTTGAACGAGGTACATCCTATAAAACTGCAACCACAGTCTCCCCTTTATATATCAGATTGTTTCTCAGAGAAGAGCAAACAGGACCAGCCCGCCATCACGCCTCACGTGAGGTGTCGTGTGGATATCAAACCTGATGCAGCGGTGCTCCAGCACACAGCTAGGACTGATCAGGGTACGAGAACTGAACATCCCTGGCAGAGATATTCTTATTCCAGTCAGAGCAGAGGAGTGTCTGTGCCACGTCAAACCCAGACACCCACGCCGAGCGAATGCTACAGTGGGGATTATAGACCAGTATATCAGCGCATGACCAGCATGCCCCCCAGCTACCTTCAGCCAGTTGACATGCGAATGATGCCTCCCCCTGTTACGCCAAGGTCATACTTATCCAGGGAGCAGAGGACTCTCTCAAACCCGAATATACCCACAAAACTGTTCTACACAGAGGAACCAACTAGGTCCCCTATCTACCCCTCTTCTCGATTGTGCTATCAGGATGACAAGTACAGCCTCACAAGCAGCCAAGGCAGTACTTCTAATGGTCAGTATGCGCATGACCCAAGAAGTCGCTGGGTTCACACTCTCCCAGTCCGGCAATATTACACAGAACAACATATGTCCACCAGAGACACTATGCAGCCTCTCTATACTAGACCGTACTCTACAAGTGAGATTGGGCCATACTTTTCTCAAACACCACAGGCAAGAACATACTATGGCGAAGATCCCAGAGCATATCCCTCTCAGTCTAAAAGCACTAGGATGTTCTACAAGCCACAGAACCCCCCAGTACAACAGTATATCCCATTCAGGGCATATAACACAGAAGGCTATAGACGCCCACAAATGGCCCAGGCTTGTGCAGATGATTGGTATCGTTCAAGTATATCTGGATACTCTAATTATTCCTCTCAACTGACACCACAAAGAGTACAAGAGCCAGTAATGTCTCCGGGGTTTGCAAACAGTTATGTTGAACCTCCCAGACTTGGAGATGAAGTAAGAAACCAGTCCAAGTCATGGGACAATATTCTTTATACTTGTCATGACAGGAAGGAAGCAGTATCCCGTGGACGCAGCTATGATAATCTGTGTTATCAGGGTAGATGCGCGTTGTCACCTAGTGATACACCACAGCCAGTTATACTCAATCTATCTAGTTCACCAAGGCGCTATGCTGCTCTGTCCATCTCTGAAACCTCCATAGAAAAAGCTCATTCCAATCCTGGAAAGAGCAAGAAGGCTGGACTATGGTTTGTAACGCCTGAGATCACAATAACCGACAATGACATACACGCACGCAATCACAAACAGCGAGAGGTGCATTCAGCCAGTTGTGAAGCACTCAATGTTGAAAAGACTCTAAATGTTCATCATCAAGGACAGCCATCTGAGTCAGCAGGTCCGACCAAAGAGAGAAAACCCAACAATTATTCACTGCAGAAGAACCTAGAGCAATTGGACAAGCTGCTAGCTGATCTCGTCATTGATTACAAACCTCCAATGAGCAGGAGGCCCAGTCAGGAGCTATTGGACCAACTAAAGCATTTGATTGGTGAGGATAGTGAAAAGGGAAAGATAACATCTTCAGACCTAGAGAGTCTAGGACCTCTGAACACACAATTTGCTTCCACGAAAACCAGCCCCGACACCTTCAAAGACCCTGACAGTGGATGTGACGGCTTACAGAGGAGTCCCGATGAGTTTTCCCCAGACCGCAGCACAGAAGATGATGACACCATGATGTGTGCCAACAGGAAGTGTGGCCGGATAGAGACTCTGTTCAATGCCTGTCTGTATTTCAAATCCTGTCATAACTGCTACACCTTCTACTGCTCCCGAAACTGTCGCCGGGACGACTGGGACACCCATAAAGCCAACTGTCTCTATGGGCATATTGGCAGTGTCTGCAGGCACGTACTGAAATACTGCAGAGAGAACTCTGAGATCCATAAAGCCTTTTCTCGCATTGCCAAAGCAGGCTACCTTACAAGAGGGAGAGGCATTCTTTTCTTGGGTTTTGCTAATCAAGGCACTGCTGATAATTTCCTGAAGGTTGGGCTAGAGAGCCTCATTATGTCCCCCACATATCTATCTCTCAGAGAGCTGGACAGTTTCAAAGATGACCTCGGGGACTGCTGTATGGATCTGCATCAGGCTGGTGATGATTATGACCCCAATGAATGTTTCCTATTGAATGTATCCATAGCTGTTGGTGAGCTAGTGCCTAACAGACCATCACCAAGAGTCAAAACACCAACAGTCCGAAAATATGCAAAGGTTTCATTGGCCTCCTCCAGTCCAGATAAAAAGGTATTCAAGAAGGACAGTGACATGGAAACCCTCATTCTCACCCCTCCTCCTGGCACAGCTGATATGGATGAAGAAGGAAAGGTGGGCATGAAAGCTAGAGAGATCTGCTTTATCAATATCCAACGCGAGCTCAGAACCAGGGGAGTCTTTCTTCGTCATGAGTATCCCAAGATATACGATCAACTTTGTGAGTTTGTAGAGAGCAACAAGAGATTCACGCCCACTACCATTTACCCCATAGACAAGAGAACAGGGAAACAGTTCATGTGTATAATAATGGCTGCTTCTGAGCCTAGAACGCTAGACTGGGTGAGCACCCCCCATCTCCTGGATGATATTATATAGTACTGGACTGTGTACCACAGTGTAGGCTGGTGAACCTAAATTGAGGAGAATGGGCTCATATAAATGTCTGGATTGGAGTAAATTAAATGGATTTAAACACAAACACAGTATAAGATACCATTCCAATGACTTTAGTCAAGACAATAAATTGCCTTTCCTCCTCAATGAAACTTCACCAGCTTCCACTGGTGCACCTTCATGTACATGTACAGTAAGTACTGTGTAAAAGTCTTAGGCAGCCTAGATCCCTCACACAATACCATCAGGGAGGCGTCTGATTGGTCACAATTTCATTTTGCAGCAGGACAATGACCCAAACACATGGCAAGGTCATAAATGACAATCTTCAGTGAAAAAAAGAACAACAGATGGCTTGGCCTCCAAAGAGCCCTGATCTCACCATCATCAAGGCTGTCTGGACAGACAGAAGCAAGCCAGAGAGACAAATTCAGTAGAATAACTGTGGTAAGTTCCCCAAGATGCTTGGAACAAACTACCAGATGGTTTTATTATAAAACTGCACAACAGTTGATGCAGTTTTATAAGCAAAGGGTGGTCACACCAAACATTGATTTGTTTTTGTGTTTTACACAGTCTACTGGTCTTTAGAATATTTTTGTTATATTTAGAAACTTTTAATTTAGTCGTTTTTAAAGCATATTCAGTTTACAGATTTTTACATGTGCATAAGACTTTTGCACAGTACTTTAGATAAGTGTTATTTATTTATGATGGATGTACACTCTTAAAAATAAAGGTTCTTCAAAGTTTCTGTGTTGGGTTATATGGTTCCCTAAAGAACCTTTAACATTTAAAGAACCTTTCCATTGCACAAAAGGTTCTTTGTAGCGCCAAAAGGTACTTTAGATTATAAAAGGGTTCTTCACCATCAATCTCATGTGATCTTACATTTTTGGAGTAAATCTGTGTTTCCCATACATTGATTTATTTGTGGTGGCGTGTCACAATCTCTGCACTGACCGCTATGAATAGATGTATGCCTCCTATGTTAATTAGACTACAAAAAATATTTAAACTTATATTAGTAACATAAAAGGCAACATGTTTAGTATTGGGCAGTTATGCATTATTTTCACATTTCTTAATGGCACTAAGAAAAAATAGGTTCTTCAAGGAACCATTCAGTGAAAGGTTCTTTGGGGAACCAAAAAAGGTTATTCTATGGCATCGCTGTGAAACCCCCGTTTTGGTTCTTCCTGGCACCTTTATTTTTAAG
>JACXGM010030588.1:0-13240 GCA_016801145.1 Umbra pygmaea
AATTTTCCCTGATAAACCCAGTTCAGGATATCTTAACAGCTAGTCATGATACTGCAATTTCCTTCCCAGATTACCAGAAGCTGTTCATCAAATTGACTTTCATCCAGCCTATCATTTAGTCTAATAGGGTTCTGTGGGAAGTAAAATGGAGAGAGAGAATAAGATGGAGAGAGCTAGAGAGAGGAGAACAGATAGAGATGGGATTCTAATGTATTTTCTTTCCTGTGATATTGCATGCAGAAGCCCTATATGACCTCTAAAGTTTTATCTTCATGGCATTTTTTTATACTTTACTGGGGTGCAATGACAAATAGATTTTTTTAACCAGCTGAAATAGGATTGCTTAGCAAAAATGTTAATGCCTTCCTTCTGTTGAAAATAAAGCAGTGGGCTATGCTGACCATGTTTGTTAGCAGTCAGGGAAATTGAGACCTACAAATTCCACAGTGTAGATGTGTGTGTTGAAGTTACAGCCCAATATAGCCTAAACAGCATTAGATACACAACTAATTATCATCTATAAGATTTACACACACATTAAACCCACCCTGCTCCAGCTAATGATGTTAGATTAGATCTTAGTATTGAACAAACACCATCATCTCCTGCCTTAGGGGACTGGGACATGGAGTGTGTTCAAACTGGTACCCTAATCTCTATGTAGTGTACTATTTTGGAGCAGGGCCCTTGTCAGAAGCAGTGCACTACTGGATAGGTTGACATTTGGAACAGGGGCATGATTTCTAGCGGAGCATTAGAGCAGGTGGAGAGCAAGGCCATGGCAGAGCTGCTGGACTGTAATCTGTGCTTGCCAGGGCAGCTTTCTGTGTCAGGGAGCAAATGCATCTGCCAGGCAGCAGAACCTCCACCAAATCCCTCAGGTGTCCACGCTCATTTATCTGAGCTGGACAGGGCTGCCAGCTGCCAAAAGCAGGTGGCACAGTTTAGTTTGGCGAATGGGAAATTTACTGTCTGCTGAAGATGTAGGACATGGAGGTGCCTTTGGGTGTGTGTGGATGGGAGGGGTGGGGTAAAAAGGGCAGATAGGGTTTAGGTAGGGGGCAGCAGAACAGCTTTGTCCTCCATTGAGAACCATCGTTCATTCCAGTGCAATGTTGTTTTTGCATTTCCAATCTCAACACAGAAAAAGCAGGGTACAGGGGATGAGGGAGGCCTTTATGCTTATTCAGGCAGGCCGGGAGAGGGATGAGGGAGGTTGTTATACATATTCAGGAAGACTGGTAGAGGGATGAGGGTGGTCTATAGACATATTCCGGCAGGCTGGTAAAGTGGATGAAGAAGGTTTACATATATTATTCAGCAAGGCTGGTAGAGGGGATGAGGGAGGTCTTTAGACATATTCAGCAAGGCTGGTAGAGGGGATGAGGGAGGTCTTTAGACATTTTCTGGAAGGCTGGGAGAGGGGATGAGGGATGTCTTCAAACATTCAAGACAATTGGTAGAATGGATGAAGGAGGTTTGTATACTTATTCAGGAAGGCTGATGAAGGGGATGAAGGAGGTCTATATACTTATTGAGGAAGGCTGATGAAGGGGATGAAGGAGGTCTATATACTTATTGAGGAAGGCTGATGAAGGGGATGAAGGAGGTCTATATACTTATTGAGGAAGGCTGGTGAAGAGGATGAGGTATGTTGTTATACATATTCATGAAGGCTGGTAGAGGGTTTGAGGAAAGTATTTTTACATATTTAGGAAAACTGGTAGAGGGGTGAGCGTGGTCTATATACATACTCCGGAAAGCTGTTCAAGGGTGATGAGGGAAGTCTTTATACATATTCATGAAAGTTGGTAGATGGGATGAGGGAAGTATGTAAATATTCAGGAAGGTTAGTAGAGGGGATGAGGGAGGTCTTTATGCAGATTCAGGAAGGCTGGGAGAGGAAATTTGAATGGTACATATTCAGGCTGTTAAAAGTGATGAGGGAAGTCTTGGGCCCGTATTCATAAAGAATCTTAATGCAAACAGTAGCTCCTAGTGAGAAAATTCAAAGAAAATTCTTAGAAATGTGGGCGTTTACTCTTAAAATTAAAAAAAAAATCCTAGTAAAGAAAAAAGTAATTCCGAAAGCATCTTAACTCTTAAAAGAGGTCCTAAGACCAAAATTGGTAGGAGTACAGACAAGGACTTTTAAGAGGCTTAAGAGTTCCTTCTGTAGAGGAGAAAACGGCGGAGTTACGAAGAGGGAGAAGAAATGTGTTGCAGACGGATGGATTACAGTGAGTCAATAAAAAGCTATAGATTAGATCGTGCAGGGATCATGTTTGTCACCGATCTTATTAGAGACACGCTAACATCTCTGACACAGCGCAGAAATGTCATAGTGCCAGAAATTAAAGTAATCACTACATTAAGATATTTGGCAACTGGGAAAATGCAACAATGTAGCAGTGATGACTTGGGTGTCACAACCTTCTGTAAGCAGAGTGATCACACAAACAATTACAGCACTTTCAGAACCTCTTATTGTGTCGCAGTGCATTTTCTTTCCACTGGACATTCCCACCTTGCAGGCATAAAAAACTGCATTTATGAATATAGCAGCCTTGTTGTCGGAGTAATTGATGGAACCCACATCCGAATTATTCAACGTGATCTCCGAAATACGTGATACTAACACGGACACTTAACTTCTAAATCCGTGACAGTTTCACGGAATACTTAAAATCGCTCAGTTTTTTCCTTCTTGGACAATCAACCAATCACAGTCTTCAAAAGATTGTGTCATACATAGCAACGGGGTCAGCCCCGCCTCCTCACTAAGATAAGAGTTTTTGTCTTTTCCTTGCTCAGAGTTGCTCTTAGATGGGTCTGGAATCGATCTTAAGCTAAGACTCCTACGTAAAAGTTTTTAAGCTAAATTAGGAGTTTTCTAAGAGGATTCTTAGAATCTTCATGAATACGGGCCCTAGTAAATAATCAGGAAGGCTGGTAGGGGGGATGTAAATATTTGTAAATATTCAGGAAAGTAAGTAGAGGGATGAGGGATGTCTTTATACACATTCAGGAAGGCTAGAAAAGAGGATGAGGGATGTCTTTATACAAATTATGGAAATGTTGTAGAGGGGATGAGGGAGGTCTTTATACATATTCAGGAAGGCTGGTATAGGGGATGAGGGAGGTCTATATACTTATTCAGGAAAGCTGGTGGAGGTGATGAGGGAGGTTGTTATACATATTCAGGAAGACTGGTAGAGGGGAAATGGAGTACACGAGTACTGAGAAAAGCTGCAGATCATTGATGGAGTACACGAGTGCTGAGAAAAGCTGCAGATCATTGATGGAGTACACAAGTACTGAGAAAATCTGCAGATCATTTATGGAGTACACGAGTACTGAGAAAAGCTGCAGATCATTGATGGAGTACACGAGTACTGAGAAAAGCTGCAGATCATTGATGGAGTACACGAGTACTGAGAAAAGCTGCAGATCTCAGGGATCGAGTTGGAATGTGTTCACAGAACCGGACGGCCTGGCGCACAGAAGAACAATACTAGATCCAGACCGATTGTCGCCAAGTTCCTGAAATTTAAGGACAATATTTCTGTCATGGAAACAGCAAAAACCTAAAAGGATCAAATGTATTCATCAATGAAGACTATTCGGTAGCAGTTTGCCAAAAACATAAGGAGCTTTTACCAGAGCTGAAAGCCGCACGGGAGCGCGGTGATGTCGCGTTTCTGCGGTACGATAAATTAATTGTCCGCCCAGCTTTCTAAAGAAAATATAAAGACAAGCTCTCGGATGGACCCAGCAGTTTATAAAGGTAGTCCATATGTACCCACTGATAATAGGGTAGTTACCTGTTACACAAAATCATCTGAACATGTCTATTAACAAACTATCTAAAGCCTTAGTAATTGCACACATTAACATCTGCAGCCTTAGAAACATAGGAACTCTCCCCCTTTTTGCAGTCTAATAAGGTTGACGTTCTGGCTGTTTCAGAGACTCATTTGGACTGTTCATTTGATGATTCAGAAGTTGCTTTGAATGGCTGCTCTGTATACAGAAAGGATAGAAATAAGTTTGGTGGAGGATTGGCAATTTTTATATGTGACCACTTTCCAGTAAGGAAAAAATGCTATGACCTTAACCTACATGACAATGACGCTGTATGGCTTCAGGTACAATTGCCGCACTTGAAGCCTATTTTGATTGGCTGTTGTTACAGGGCTCCAAGCTCCACAATACAGAACTTAGACTGCTTATGTGCCATGTTGAATAGGGTTTTAGAGAAAACTAGAGAAGTGTATCTACTAGGAGACCTGAATATTGATTGGTTTTCTGTGAATGGCCCACTGAAGAATCGGCTGTTGTCTATGGTTAATGCCAGCGGACTAACTCAATTAATATCCCAACCAACAAGAATAATTGTTAATCATACTTGGGTCAATTCTTCCACATGCATTGATCATTTTTATACTAACGCTCCAGATATGTGCTCCAGACCTGGGCCTATTCCGGTGAGTTTCAGTGACCGTAATGTTGTTGCCGTCTCTAGGAGAACGAAGCTGCCTAAAGCTAATGCAAACATATTTTTACTAGATCCTATAAGAACTTTGATCAAGTGACTTTTCTTGGGGAACTTAATAGCATTCCTTGGGCTGTATGTGAGGTTGAAGATGCTGAACTTGCTTTAAAAACAATCATGAACTATTTTATGATAATTGCTAACAGACACGCCCCAAGAAATTTACTGTTAAAGCCAAAAGTGCACCATGGTTAGATGATTCATGATGCCAAGAATGTAGCTATCTTAACCAGTGCACATGTAACGTATAGTTATGCGTTGTGTTTAGAGAGGGAATGTAACGTAATATTGCGAGCAGCCCGCACGACAGTTCACCACGTCCTCTGACTGGTCTTGAACCCGCGGCCTTCTGCTCCGCAACACACATTACAGCCCTGCTTGACAACGTACCAACCGAGTGAGCTATACAAAAGGTACTTATTTCAAGCTAGCTGTGGAGTGAGCTTCACGGTAGGATGTTAACTCCGTTACACACAGGATGATATAAAAGATTATCGCAATTTAAGAAATCAGGTCTGCAAAATGAATAGAGAAAAAATGAGAACTAGAATTATTAACAGAGAATTTCTGAAAGTGGTCAAGACAGTAAAAAATATGGAAAGTTCTGAATGAAATCATTGGTAAAAAAACAGCTTAGACATCTTTTGTGGAACTAGATGGTGTGGATTTAACTAAACCTCTTCATATTGCAAATTATTTTAATGATTACTTTATTAACAAGACCTTTAAGCTCAGAGAAAACATGGATACTACTTTTAAATACAACTCAGAAGAGCTTATAACAAATGGCTTCATGAGGGGTAGAAACTCATGAGAGTAATGTTGAGAAAATAGAGAGATTGTTGAACCATCTGGAAGCTGATAAGCCTGCAGGTATTGACCACCTAGACAGTAAATGGTAAAAAAATATCTGCTTCATACATTTCCAAATCGCTCTGTCATATTTTTAAAACATGTTGATCAGTGGTGTTTGTCCGACATTATGGAAAGAAGGAAAGAGTTTAACTATTCCAAAAGACAAAAAGTCAACTTCTAATGGACCGAACAGCAGGCAGATCAGCATCTTGCCTGTACTTTTAGACTTTTAGAAAAAATTGTGTCTGTGCAAATTCAAGACTATCTTTCTACAAATGGTTTAACCTCTATGTTCCAACATGCATATAGAGCTGGTCACTCTACTGGCACCTTTATGTTACAAATATCTGATAGCTGGCTTGCATCAATTGACAGGTTGATGCTTTTCGGCACAGTTATGCTACATTTCAGTGCAACGTTTGATGTGATTGATCACAATCTCTTTAATGTTAAATTTATTTATAATGTTTTTTTCTGGTTTTAAGATGTTACCTATCCGGTAGATCACAGAGAGTATATAACAATAGAACTTTTTAACAGCATGGCTTTAGACTGTGGTGATCCACAGGGGAGTTGCCTTGAGCCTCTTCTTTTTGCAATTTTCACCAATGATCTGCCACTTGCAATTGGGCAAGCTAGTTTGACAATGTATGGTGTTGATTCTACCCTCCATTATGCCGCATTCACATGGTCTGAGCTTAATCAGGTTTTATCTAGCAAGCTCAACATTGTACCTAATTACATCCACATGCTCTGAGCTTAATCAGGTTCTATCTAGCAAGCTCAACATTGTACCTAATTACATCCACATGCTCTGAGCTTAATCAGGTTCTATCTATTGAGCTCAGCATTGTTCTTAATTATTTCCAAATGCTCTGAGATTAATCAGGTTCTATCTAGCAAGTTCAGCATCATACTTAATTGGATAAAAACTAAAAAGCTTGTGCTTAATGCATCAAAAACAGTCTGCATGATATTTGTGTCTAAATATTAATTAACACATGGGCCTGAACTGAATCTTGAAGTTGCAGGTCAACCTATAAAACAAGTAAATAAAGTTAAGCTTCTAGGACTACGACTTGACAGTGCATTGTCGTGGTGTGATCACATTGACTATATGGTTACTAAGATGGGCAGAGCAGTTGCCACCACAAGGAAATGCTCACCATTTCTACCCTGTTATTTGCTAAAACATTTTTTTTTCCAATGTCTTTAAAATGCATGAAAGTCTTAAACGGTTGTGTTGAAAAAAAAAACTATTAGCTAATGTGCTTACTTTGCTGCACTCAATTATTAAAACTCAGACACCATCATTTATTTTTGATAACAACTTAAAGTTCATACATGTTCAGGAAGGCTGGTAGATGGGATGAGGGAGGTCTTTAAAGCTGCATTGTGTAGGATCTGCTCCCATCCAGTGGTGAAATTGTATATGACAAGCTACTGAAGCCCCTCACGTTATTATACCAGCAACGTGAACCTGGATATTTGTTTTTTCTTTCAAAACAATAGCGCTTGTTTTGATTCATTGCAATAATAATTGTTAATTCACTACACAGCATGTGAATTCTAACCAAATGCAATTGTATTGTGTGTAAAGAAACAATAAGAGCATGTGATAGCAAAATAATAATTTAACATGTTTTATTAATAATAGTAACAAATATGTTTTACATACAATTTGATTGAATAAGTTGTCAGTGTCTCATGTGAAAACACGATTACATTTGAAAAACATTCACTAGAGTCTGTTTTATTCCAACAGAATACTAATTTTAGCAAAACATGAACATGGACACTACCTATGCAATGAATAAACAATGATTATTGCAATGAACCACAAGCGCTATTATTTTGAAACGAAAAATCCCAGTTTGTGTTACCAGGCAAACGTTCTTGCCTTATGTACAGCTTGAGCCAGCGCTGCTATTACATGTCCTCGAGAATAGGCATGATCTTTCATCTTCAACAGACTTTGAAATTTGGAGGCAGTCGTGAGTAATCTCCCCCTGACATTCGTCATGGTGCCACTAGTGTAAAAGCGCGAAAGGCCGTGCTTGAATTTCTAGGTATGTTCCTCTTTGGCTAATGTATTTTAAAGATGAAGGCGTAACATGGCTGCCGCAATTCGAGCGGCACCATTGTAGGTATTGTGAATGGAAGATTCTACGCTTACGAAAATACTTTGATTATTAGGTGGAAGTATTTACACATGAATGAGCACATATTTTTGAAAGAACAAAGGGGTTTTTGCTAAGAATCAACTTAAAGAAATACACAGTGTAACTTTAAACATATTCAGGAAGGCTGGTAGAGGGGATGAGGGAGGTCTTTAAACATATTCAGGAAAGTTGGTAGAGGAGATAAGGGAGGTCTTTATACATATTCAAGAAGGCTGGTAGAGGAGATAAGGTAGTTCTTTATACCTACTTCAGGAGGTGTGTTAGACGAGATTAGGGAGGTCTTCATATCTACTTTAAGAGCACTTTTAGCAAGGATGAGGAGACAAGGACACCTGTTTTCCCCTCTTTATGGAGTCATGTCGATTGTCACTGGACCGTTAGATGAGCTCGTCATAATATTGTACAATACATAGTGGTACATGGGGCTGCATGGTATCAAAAAAAGCATCTGCTCTTCAGTCAAAGTTATTTTTAAATTAAAGGGCACAAACGAAGGGAAATGTCTCAGTTTTTCAAAATAACCATGTACGTGTAAACTGGGTCTTGGATTTAAGCATATCAGGTGATGTGCATTTGTCAAATGAGGCAAATGTCAAGACTGGGCCAAAAAATATCTGAAGACAGATTTTTATGCTGTATGGAATGATGAGATGAGAGTGACTTTTGACAGACCATATGGATGGTCCCGTGGCTGGATCAGCAACGGGCACAGAGCTCCACTTCAAATCAGACGTCAGAAAGGTGGAGGTGGGGTACTGGTATGGGCTGGTATTATTAAAGATGAGCTAGTTGGACCTTTTCCAGTTGAAGATGGACTGAAATTCAACTCCCAAACCTACTGCCAGTTTTTAGAAGACACTTTCTTCAAGCAATGGTACCCAAAAAAGTTAGCATCTTTCAAGAAGACCATGATTTTTATGCAGGAAAATGCCCCATTGCATGCATCACAGTACTCCACTGCATGGCTTGCCACTAAAGGCCTTAAAGATGGAAGAATAATGACATGGCCCCCTTCCTCACCTGACCTAAACTCAATTGAGAACTTGTGGTCCCTTCTTAAATGGTTGATTTATAGTGAAGGAAAACAGTACTCCTCTCTGAACAGTGTCAGGGAGGCTATGATTGCTGCTGCACAAAAAGTTGATTGTCAACACATCAAAAAACTGACAGACTCCATGAATGGAAGGCTTATGACTGATTTTGAAAAAAGGGTGGCTATATTTCTTGCTGATTTGTTTTGCTGATTCAGAAATGTTTATTTGTAAATGTTGAGTTTTATTTTATTACTCTCACTTTAACAGATGAAAATCAACAAGTGAGATGGGAAACCAATAATTGTGCACACATAGATATTCTCCAAAGAAAGCCAAGATCTCACTTTTACTTTCTTAACCTTTCACGTTTGAGGTGTATTTACATTTTATTTTGACCAAGAGCACTGTAGTTGTTCAATAATAAAATTATTCCTCAAGAATACAACTTGCCGAATAATTGTGCACACAATGTAGTAAGGTGTAACAATCTGACAACAGTCACCAACATGTAGCAGATAAAATATAAACATGGGCTTCTCCTTATACCCTCTATCTGCTCAGCTAATGTGGGGTATGTTTACCTGTTCACCTGCAGCTACACTGTCATTAAATTGGCATAGTCCCAAACTTTGGTGACTGTCCGCCTCAAACACACAAGTAGAGCAGGACATATGGCTTAACAAGGTCAGCTGTGACACTTGAATGTCACACCGTTTTTGAAGTGAAATGTCCATCCCTGTTTACAGCAGTGATGGTCACACTTGGACACTAAGGGCCCTAATTTAACGATCTGAAATGCAAGTTTAAAACACGTTTTGAGAGTGGCACTGTGGGCGGGTCCCGGGCGCTGTTGCTATTATGCCAGTGGGATGAATGACATGTGCGCCCAATGCAAATCTAAAATGGATAGGTCTGAAGTAGCTACATGAGTCATAGTTGTGGTGTGTGCGGATTTTTAAGAAAGTAAAAAAATCTTGTCAAGCATTTTTTACATAAGACAAATAGTCTTATTTTGATAAAATATACCAAACTTTTTCTAAATAAGATTTACCAACTAATTTCAAGTTTGATTTAACTAGCAATAGGGTGTGGACATATTTTGCTAATTATACCAGCAAAGCAACAAGCTTATCTTTCTTATTTTAAGATTGAGACCACTTTCTCAATTTAAGAATTTCGATTTCTCAATTTAAGAATCTTATGAAATGAAAACTATTTTTATTATAAACATGACGAACATGAAAATACAGTTTAACATGACCCTTGACTGATTTGGATAAAGGTATTACACAGTTCTGTGTTGCCGACTACCTTCTTAATAAATAAATAAAAAACTTTCCATAACATTTCTGTAACTTTTTGACAAATTTCCATGACTGTTGCATTTATGAGCCACAGCTGTTTAATTTTTGGTACTGACTACTGCAGACTGGGAAAACTACTAAAAAGCTGCAGATTGGGATAAACTCGGACGCAGTAAATAAACTATTTTATTAATGCTACGTGTTTCAATTACATTTTTCCATGGTAAAATTAGTGGTCTGTAACTTTAGCCGTTAGCTAACTTACCTAGCTAGTTAGCTAGCCAGATAGGAGCATTACTGCCTTCCATGAAAACAATCTCAAACATTTGCTAGCAAGGGCTAACAGCTATTTAGCTCTGTTTAAGCTTTAGCTAGCTACAAGCAGAGTTGGGTAAGTTACTTTTAACAAATATAAGTTACTTTTAAAAAGTACCTTATCCAATGCTGGCTACAAGTGAACCTAAAAGTTAAACCCCTGAAAATATTTATCAAATCTGTGGTGTCCAGTCGTCCCAGTTCAAAACAGTTTCGGACAGGTGCTTAACTGTAAGACAGAAACATATTAGATGCACACAATTATTTCATACTGTACCAAAATAGTTTTTTAAAAGGAAGATATTGATGGTCATTCAAAAATGTATAAACATTGAATGAAACAAAATACAAGAGCATCAATACAAAGTCTCAGCCAAAAGAGTGTACATTTAAAATAAAAAATAATGATAATTACATATCCATTTATGTGTCCTCTTTTTTAAATGTTTAAATCTGCATTTCGGGGGGGGGGAGACTGAGCATATTAAAATCCAAGGTTCATCAGCAGTTGGAAGATGTCACCATGCCATGTAGGATGGGCCCAGCACTTCAAAAGTTTCTAAATTATCCATCCCAGGATGGGAGCGGCAACAACTAGGAACAGAGAGCACCATCGCCCTTCTACTCTTAAGGTTCAGTGTTATGGTGTGATGTAGCAAGTTATGAAGCCTCCAAGAACTTTAGAGGTAAGTTCACAAGTACACTAACATTTCATTTAAAAATTCCATTCCAAACTTTATCATTTTAGACAGCATTAGAGAGTTTAACATGTACATTTTTGTGGAGATTCTTTCAAACCAGTGGTTTTCCCAGCTTTGCCATTGCTCATCCCATCTGGCACTGCACAACCAAAGAAGCTGGGCTCAAGCAATAAGGCCATGTTCTTAATATTGGTATTTTATGCAGTGACAATTAAAGCTTTCCACCCTATTAATATATTTGAATGACCATGACTTTCATACACCAAAGGGTCTACAATAACTTCAACCCTTAAAAAAGCAATTCAAAATCAAGCAAACAATTGTTCATTGTGACATTCATCACATATTTTGTAAGAAGCCAAAATGATTTTATACCCTTGATTCTCATGGCTATGAAAGGCATGATGGTTCAAACTGTGATATGTGAAACATTACTACAATACTGAAGGAAATATGTTACTTGTTTTCAGCTGTTTCCTAATATTCTACATTGATTATTTTGTTATCTCCCCCTCAGAAGATCGCAATGCCTTCCTCCACTGATGTGCACATTCCAAAGATTTGTAATATGATGGGCCTCTGTCTCATGGCCTTCAATTGACCTACTGTATCCTAAGTCTATTGCCACACTTTTGTGTGTTGCAAACCAAGGTGCTGGGAGATGAGATGTGCAATGTAACCCATTTCTATAAGAAAGTAATGTCTGAATGGCAAGCGTTCATCGAGTAAGTAGATAAATTTCATATGGTGTTTGTTGAAACATGTAGCTCACATTTAATTGCTGAGAATCACTGAAATTGAGATGTCATTTGAAATGGAGAGATGGTATGTGCATTGTTACTGTTACTGTTTAGACTAATTATACTGGAGGATGTGTTTCTTTTGTTCTACATTTTTGGTGTATTGGCAGTAAGGAACAGTGTGTATTTCTTTAGTGGAAAATTAAACTTGTTTCAGCCTTTATTTTGAAATCAGAGGTGTATTTTCTGATATGCTCTGGAATAATATCATGCTTTTGTTTAATAAAGACCCTCAAAGTGAGAATGCTTCATGCTGTTTATTTTAAGACAAAGTATATTATATATAGTTATATAATTTAATCTCATCTTAAGATTTTTGTGCTAATTTAGGAATTTTATTAAAAGAAAAAATACTCTCAAAATAAGAACAATTGAGAAAAAAAACTAATTTTAAGGATTTATATCTAAAATAAAAAATGTTCAAGGGCTTGTATCTAGCTAAACTTTTCTTTTTCAAGAAATTTCATCTAATTTTAAGATTTTTGTGCTAATTTATTTATTTAATTTTAGGGAAAAATAACTCTCAAAATAAGAACAATTGACAAAAAAAAACAAATTTTAAGGATTTATATCTAAAATAAAAAATTTTCAAGTGCTTGTATCTAGCTAAACTTGCTTAGTTTTAAGCATTTTTATTTAGTTTTAAGATAAATCTGTGCTTCTCAGTGTCAAGACGTTTTTGCTAATTTCAAGAATTCTTGGCAAGGAAAAAATGCTTACCCCATTGGCAGATTTATTTGCCTAATACAGGACAATTTGGCCAGATTTAAGATTATTTAGCTTGTTTCAAGAAGGGTATTTTTTGCAGTGTGTAATATTTCCTCATTTATATAATTAACACAACCATGATTCATGGAAATGCTGTGTAAAACACAACAAGCCACAAAGAATGTTGCGACTTTTTGAGGACTGTAAAGTGCCTCCTGTCCTATCCAAACACCTGAAGCACATTTTCAGTGTGTTCAATGTTCGTTCATTTAGGCTACACTGCGTGTTTGTGTATTAATCAGCATTTCACACATTGTTGCACACCTCTTCTTTTTGCAGAACCGCCCCCGGGAGCAAGTGCATTCCCTAATTTATTGATGTGCGTCTATGAAGGAAAAAGTCCCCTGTGCGTCGGGTGCAAAATAGGAATGATATATGAGTAGGTTTAAAAAGTAAATTGCGCTGGGTGCAAAATAGAGCCCTAAGTACTCCTGAACAATGGAAAAAGGGCACAAATGTGCACTGTAAGAAATATCAGTGAATAAACAGTACAAATACTGGTAATTTGTTGCCAGTACTTTTTCAATTATTTTACGGGCATTTCCTTCAAGACAATAATACAAAATACTTTATAAACACAGCAAATGTCCATTACCAAGTAATATCAGATGTCACATCAAGCTTAGTGTGGACTGGCGTAGACATGAACTGAGATGCGGACTCATTAATTATATTGTTTATTCATCATGCATTATGTGTTTCATTATGCCAATGCCTTGCATTAG
>JACXGM010030589.1:0-13239 GCA_016801145.1 Umbra pygmaea
TAATCTCTATCTGTATCTGTGGTAATCTCTATCTGTATCTGTGGTAATCTCTATCTCATCAGCGACTGGATGAAAATATGTAATCCCTGTCGGGATTTCAGCCCTTTCTAACAATTTAGCCCATCCTTCTGTGTTACAGCTCATGTATAATTCTCGTGCAGATAACGTTACTCCGGTAACTTGTTAACAGTACCTCTCTCCCCTCAGGAGGCTAACACTGTTTGGCTCCAAGATTGCAAATGTCTAATCCTGCACTATTGAGTGCATCAAAACTACAAGGTGGCCTAGTGGCATCTGACTGGTGTCCATAAGGGACACTGCCAAGGTGAAAGTTCGCCCTTCTGTCTGTGAGAGTTAACATTAATTTCTCCCAGGTTGTTTCTACAAATGGAAAATTGCTCTTAAATCAAATTGAGGTTATAAAAAATATTATAATAATATGGAGTTACTGCACCACCGGTGATTCGGCTACACCACCAATCGAGACAGGAAAGCATCACAGAAGGTGGTGCAGTTAGCCCAATGCACCATGAGGGCCAAGATCTATATCATCCAGGACCTCTACAACAGAGGAAGGCACTGAGAATTCACCCCAGACACCCAAACCGTTCCAGTTCCCTCTACAGCCCTCAGGTACAATGTACCAGAGTGTCAGCAATAGGATAAGAGACAGTTCTAATCTACAAGTCATAAGACTGCTATATACCGTAGTTGAACTGTACATACCCAGACTGACACTATCAATTGACACTATCCTTCAATGTCCCCAATTTTCTGCTGCCACCTCATATATTCTCTTACTTTTCTAAACCTCATATTTTCCACATATCTGGCCAATTGATCCCCATCCCTGCATATGTACTGGTGTTGCAGCTTACTTTATCCATACCAGTGATAGTCCTTTTATTATTCTGTTACATCCTCCAGTCTAAGTGTATCAATGTTTCTGTGTGCCCTGGTCTGTGTTAGTATTCTCTGTGCTGTGTTTCTGTCCTGTTCTGTGTGTTTGTTCTCTTCAGTTTCCCTGTTCCTCACAGGTTGTGGAAAATCAGTCCAATCACCAATTATCAATGACTCCTCCCTTCCATAATCCAGATCACCTGGTTCCAGTCATCAACAGCAATCCCATCATGCCCTTCCTCTGTATTTAATTTTTTAAGATCTTGCTCTCTCTGGTCTGGTCTATGTCTGAGCTCTGTTGGGCTGTGACAACTTAGTTATTGTGTGTGTGTGAATTAGTAGTTAGATAGTGAGTGAGAGCTTTGTTTATTTGGAGTGTGTTAGGCATAATAGAGGGCTTGTGATCTATTTGGTATTGTGTTTATTGTCTACTTGTTGTATCTGTCATTACAGTTTTTCCCGATTGCTAAAACACTAAAAGTGAATGCTCAGACCAAAGCGCCGAAACCGTAACATTTGCATGCATTTGGGTATACTCAGGCACCAAATGAATAAACACAATGTGGGCATGGCACTGTAAACATTTCTGTAACACACAGTGCAAAACACTACACACATCGTGCATGTGTTACACACATTGGCCAATGAAGAAACACTCTGCAGTCAGCACGTCCATTCAATAGTTAAAACACACACAACATTAGCAACACCCCCGCACACACAGTAAAAAACTTAACCGGTAATTGAACACCAATAAGTCATTAAACATATAATTCCGGTATAAGCAAACAATCGCAAATATGGAGGCTGAAGGACCAAGGGGAAGGAAAAGACGAGGAAGAGATGGGAAGAGGGAGAGGAGAGAAAGGAAGAGACTCTGGTAAAAACCAGACATCGGTACTGAAACATCATTGGCCAAAGGGCCATCGAGAACTGCATGCCTGCATGCACTACATGCCGCGGTCACATAGGACGGACCAGGGCAGCCCATGTTTGTTGTCATCTGGGATAATAATTCGTTCAGCTTATATAGCGCTTTTCAAGAACCCAAAGCGCTTTACACAGTGAGGGGCAAAGCCCACCTCAACCACCACCAATGTGTAGCACCCACCTGTCAGTTTCCAGAGGGCTGCATTGGTACGGGACTGGTTCGCCAACCACGACCATTTCATGGTGCTGTACCTGCCCTCTGTACCTGCCCTCCCCGTTCCTCAACCTGATAGAGGAATTATTTTCGGCATGGCGGTGGAAGGTCTATGACCGCCTACCAAATGCACGCGTGCCTCTCCTGCGAGCAATGGAGGAGGCATGCGGAGACATCGAGGTGGGGTCGATCCACGGGTGGATACGCCACGCCCGGCGATATTTCCCCTGTTGCCTGGTGAGGGAGAACATCGCCTGTGATGTGGACGAAGTGACGTGGCCCAACCCCAAATCGACGGAGTGATCCCTGACTTGTAATGGGAGTTGTTGTGCTACCTGTACAATGTATCACTGAGGCTTGGTTGCGGGAATAAAAATGGTTTAAAAACTACAAATGACAAAAGTGTCTTGAGTAAAGTTGACCTGTGTGTTGTGTCTGTTTGACTGTTTGTTTTTCATGTGCATGTGTGTTCCCTATTGATCTGAAGAGGGCCTTTTGAAGTCAGAGTGTTAAGTTTTGATTGCAGAATGGCAGTTTTGACATGGCAGATAGATGTTAATCTCCAAGTGATGTGTAAAGAATTCTTGTGTGTTGAGTTTTGACACGATGAGCCAAATATAACATTTTGTGTGTTAGCAATTGGAAAAAACTGTAATCATATCAAGCTTGTTGGCATAATGAAAATATTATGTAACATGTAGTCTAATGGGAATTGATGGGAAATTGACATCTAAATGAAACATTACCAGTCATGCAGGAATAAGACAAATCACACTTTGCATAGAACACCTGGCTCCTATAAATAGATACGTTTTCCCCGTGACATTGAAAAGTGGTAGAAAGCTGAGAAAGCCTGTGGAAATAAATTCATGTGGGACTCAAATCTGCAACATCATTTTAATTGGCATGGTGGTTGATGACACATTCCTATAACCACTGCAGAAAAAATAACAAACAAAATCTTGATAAATGTAATCATTATACACTAGATAGATGGTGTTTTACAGAGGGACTTACATTGAATTCAAAGACATTCCTCATGGAGCTATGTAGGTTAAAGTGTCTTGGTCAAAGACCTTTGGCATAGTCGGGAATAGAACTGGCAACCTTCCGACTACAAGTCTGACTTCCTAATCACTGATCCATCTGATTATGTTATGTATAACAACAGTATATTTTAGTATCATGTCACAGATGATGGTTAAATGTTACCAATCAATGCCAGTAAAAAAGCAGGTTGCATTACAGTTTTTCCCAATTGCTAAAACACAAAAAGTGAATGCTTAGCCCAAAGCGTCGAAACCGTAACGTTTGCATGCATTTGTGGTACACTCAGGCACCAAATGAATAAACACAATGTCGGCATGGCACTGTAAACAATTCTGTAACACACGTTGCAAAACACTACACACATCGTGCATGTGTTACACACATTGGCCAATAATTAAACACTCTGCAGTCAGCACGTCCATTCAAAAGTTAAAACACACACGACATTAGCAACACTCCCGCACACACAGTAAAACACCTAACCTGTAACTGAACACCAATCAGTCACTATATATAATTCAGGTATGAGCACCTGCTGTGTTTCTGTCCTGTTCTGTGTGTTTGTTCTCTTCAGTTTCCCTGTTCCTCACAGGTTGTGGAAAATCAGTCCAATCACCAATTATCAATGATTCCTCCCTTCCATAATCCAGATCACCTGGTTCCAGTCATCAACAGCAATCCCATCATGCCCTTCCTCTGTATTTAATTAGCCATTTTGTGGGGATCTTGCTCTCTCTGGTCTGATCTATGGCTGAGCTCTGTTGGGCTGTGACAACTTAGTTATTGTGTGTGTGTGAATTAGTAGTTAGATAGTGAGTGAGAGCTTTGTTTATTTGGAGTGTGTTAGGCATAATAGAGGACTTGTCATCTATTTGGTATTGTGTTTATTGTCTACTTGTTGTATCTGTCATTACAGTTTTTCCCGATTGCTAAAACACTAAAAGTGAATGCTCAGACCAAAGCGCCGAAACCGTAACATTTGCATGCATTTGGGTATACTCAGGCACCAAATGAATAAACACAATGTCGGCATGGCACTGTAAACATTTCTGTAACACACGGTGCAAAACACTACACACATCGTGCATGTGTTACACACATTGGCCAATGATGAAACACTCTGCAGTCAGCACCTCCATTCAATAGTTAAAACACACACGACATTAGCAACACTCCCGCACACACAGTAAAACACTTAACCTGTAACTAAACACCAATCAGTCACTATATATAATTCAGGTATGAGCACCTGTCGTGAGACAATCATGAATATGGAGGCTGAAGGACCAAGGGGAAGAAGAAGAAAAAGATGAGGAAGAGATGGGAAGAGGGAGAGGAGAACGAGGAAGAGACGGGAAGAGGGAGAGGAGATAGAGGAAGAGGCTCTGGTAAAAACCAGACATCAGGACTGAAACCTCATCGGCCAAAGGGCCATCGAGAACATCACCGGGCAATGCGGGGGCAACATCACCATGTGTGCCGCCATTAGTGGTCAGGGGGTCCTCCATCACCATGCCACCCTGGGTCCCTACAACACTGCACACATACTGACATTTCTGCATGCACTACATGCCGCGGTCACATAGGCCCGACCAGGGCAGCCCCTGTTCGTTGTTATCTGGGATAATGTCAGTTTCCACCGGGCTTCCACCGGTTCGCCAACCACAACCAGTTCACAGTGCTGTACCTGCCCCCTTATTCCCCGTTCCTTAACCCAATTGAGGAATTATTTTCAGCATGGCGGTGGAAGGTCTATGATCGCCTACCACATGCACGGAGACATCGAGTTGGGGTCGATCCACGGGTGGATACGTTAAGCCCGGCGATATTTACCCCGTTGCCTTGTAAGGGAGAACATCGCCTGTGATGTGGACGAGGTTATGTGGCCCGACCCCAATCGATCGACAAAATAATTTAGCCCCCTTAAGTTAATACTTGTAGCGCCACCTTTTGCTGCGATTACAGCTGTAAGTCGCTTGGGGTATGTCTCTATCAGTTTTGCACATCGAGAGACTGACATTTTTGCCCATTCTTCCATGCAAAACAGCTCAAGCTCAGTGAGGTTGGATGGAGAGCGTTTGTGAACGGCAGTTTTCAGTTCTTTCCACATATTCTCGATTGGATTCAGGTCTGGACTTTGACTTGGCCATTCTAACACCTGGATATGTTTATTTGTGAAACATTCCATTGTAGATGTTACTTTATGTTTTGGATCATTGTCTTGTTGGAAGACAAATCTCCGTCCCAGTCTCAGGTCTTTTGCAGACTCCATCAGGTTTTCGTCCAGAATGGTCCTGTATTTGGCTCCATCCGTCTTCCCATCAATTTTAGCCATCTTCCCTGTCCCTGCTGAAGAAAAGCAGGCCCAAACCATGATGCTGCCACCACCCTGTTTGACAGTGGGGATGGTGTGTTCAGGGTGATGAGCTGTGTTGCTTTTACGCCAAACAAAACATTTTGCATTGTTGCCAAAATGTTCGATTTTGGTTTCATCTGACCAGAGCACCTTCTTCCACTTGTTTGGTGTGTCTCCCAGTTGGCTTGTGGCAAACTTTAAACAACACTTTTTATGAATATCTTTCAGATATGTCTTTCTACTTGCCACTCTTCCATAAAGGCCAGATTTGTGCAGTATGTCCTATGGACAGACTCGCCCACCTTAGCTGTAGATCTCTACAGTTCATCCAGAGTGATCATGGGCCCCTTGGCTGCATCTCTGATCAGTCTTCTCCTTCTATGAGCTGAAAGTTTAGAGGGACGGCCGGGTCTTGGTAGATTTGCAGTGGTTTGATACTCCTTCCATTTCAATATTACCGCTTGCACAGTGCTCCTTGGGATGTTTAAAGCTTGGGAAATCTTTCTGTATCCAAATCTGGCTTTAAACTTCTCCACAACAGTATCTCGGACCTGCCTGGTGTGTTCCTTGTTCTTCATGATGCTCTCTGTGCTTTCAACGGACCTCTAAGACTATCACAGAGCAGGTGCATTTATACGGAGACTTGATTACACACAGGTGGATTCTATTTATCAGCATAACTTGTTGTTGATTCTTCACAAAAATTACAGTTTTCTATCTTTATGTTTGAAGCCTGAAATGTGGCAAAAGGTTGAAATGTTCAAGGGGGCCGAATACTTTCACAAGGCACTGTAGTGTTCACAAATCCATTACCCAGTGTGCTCTGAACCAGGCACTAACGAGGTCCATAGTTAAAGTAAAATATTATTTTTCACCTTTGTTCTTAGTGCAGCATTTCACATCCTCTTTTCCAAACTAATCTTCAAATGTATGGCAATGACACCACTAGAAATGACTGCAGAAACAGGGTTAAAGCTCGGCAGTACACAACCCATGCAGCACGCACACATGCAGCATGCAACCATGCAGCACACAACCCATGCAGCACGCAACCCATGCAGCATGCATCCATGCAGCACGCAACCCATGCAGCACGCAACCCATGCAGCACGCAACCCATGCAGCACGCAACCATGCAGCACGCAACCCATGCAGCACGCAACCCATGCAGCACGCAACCCATGCAGCACGCAACCATGCAATAATAATGTGTGTATCAGTTTATACTGTGTGTATCTGTTCCATATTGTGTGTATCGGTTTATACTGTGTGTAGCTGTTAATAATATGTGTATCAGTTTATACTGTGTGTATCTGTTAATAATGTGTGTATTGGTTTATACTGTGTGTATCTGGTAATAATGTGTGTATCGGTTTATACTGTGTGTATCTGGTAATAATGTGTGTATCGGTTTATAGTGTGTGTATCTGTTAATAATGTGTGTATCAGTTTATACTGTGTGTATCTGTTAATGATGTGTTTATCAGTTCATACTGTGTCTGTTTATAATGTGTATCTGTTAATACTGTGTGTATGTCTCTGTTTATCCTGTGTATATCTGTTAATACTGTGTGTATATTTTCCATACAGTGCATGGAGCTTCGTATTACAGAGAATTATGAATCACTGACATACAATGGAGCTATGAAATTGTAATCTGATAGACAAATATTTCCATATTTGCACCCACATGTCACGTTTTAATAACTTGGATTTGTTTTACTATATCACTATTCTATAGGTTGGTAAACTTAGCAATGTATAATGCCTCTGCATGTGATGGATACATTTCTAATGTTGCCCTTAGGGTGAACAACTGCAGAATTCTCAATGTGTTGTGTAATGTACCTGCAGAATCCTGGGTATGTTTTCACATCACTTCTTCTGTCTCCCTAATAGCACACTATTTCCTATTTAGTGCCCTCCAGGTCAGTGTCCAGGTCAAAAGAAGTGCACCACATAGAGAATAGAACTTTACTTTGGAACGCAGATATGGTCTTGAACTAGAATCCAGGAATCATTACAAGATAAATGCTAGAGAGAAGGCCTCTAACTGAGAACCAGACAGATGGCGTTCTTTTAGCTACACTGCCTGCCTGGCTGAGGAGCTCAAGGCCTGATCTACCACCCATTGATACTGAATACCTGTTGGGGGAATTCACAGTTTTCCTCACATAGAAATGTCCCTGTAAGCTCTGCGCGATATGGAGAATTATGTTGTGTTGAAAGAGCACTTATATCCTCCGGCTGGATGGACCTGACGTTTTCTTAGAATATGAGGATTGTAACTTTAAATCCATCAGATTTGTGTATATTGGTGTGGTGGATTTGACCTTACACATATGACCAATAGACAAATAGGTATATTGAATTTTTCATATTAAAATGTTTTCTGAATGGAATTTCATTTGCTTGTTAACAAGTTCCTAATTGAGTGGTTTCTGTGAGCCGGAACTCAAAACCGTTTTGTCGTTGGAGCCATTCGTGGCCTGGATCACTATCTTAATGGACACAATGCAGCACTCTAAGCAGGAACCATTTCTCAGGAGGGATTTTGAATGGTTTAGCAACACCAGTCACAAAGTTCTCTGTCCAGCACCATCTGGCAAGCGGTATTAGAGCATTAGGGCCTCAGTGACAGTCTTTACCTCGAAATAATGAGCCGTCTGAACACTAACTCACAGCTGATCAACTTAGGTACAACTTCAGAAACATACAATATTCCATTACCGCTGCTATTCTTGAGCACATTGCACATCACAATGTATCAATCTTATATCTGAGAATTTCTCCCAAATTACATTCTCAGGAAACTATTTTGAAAACCTGAATTACGTTATATGCCAACATATTAAGTTTTTTTTACATTTGAACTGCACGTTTGGTTATTAGGCTATTTTTGTAATTCTATTATGTTGTCCATTTCGTTTCGCGGATTCGTGCGAGAACATTTCACACATTCCATACATTCCATAGCGTTCAAAATTATATTGCAAAATTCACAGTTAAGGTTAGGCATGAGGTTACTAACGGTTAAGGTTAGGCATTAGGTTACTAACGGTTAAGGTTAGGCATGATGTTACTATCAGTTAAGGTTAGATATGAAGTTACTGAGGTTAAAGTTAGAATTAAGGTTAGGGTTAACATTACAAAAAAACGACAATCGTCTGTGTGCATGACGCATGCAATGTAGAACAAAACACAAACAAAGTGCCGGTCTGGATTTGAACTCGCGAACACAGGTATGCCAGTCGCGGATTTATATGCCCGTCCACCATCCCCGGAATCCACCCTAGCAAAAACTACGCTATTTGCATCCTACGCCATGATTTTCATATGTTTATATTTGACGTTATTCGATTGTTCAATTTAGTTCCCTACAAACGTAATTGACCCTCTCATACGTTCATATTTCACATATTTCGGTTTAAAAAAATAGTTCCCTCAGAACGTATTTCATGGGATTTAGGGCTGCAATGTATTGTCCTCATTCTTACTCAATTCTGCATATTCCTCTTTTGTATGTCAACTATTCATAATAAGTTGCATGTTTTACTGTGTAAAACCAATCAAAAATAATATGAAATAAATAATTACATTTATTAAGGTTTCAGTAAGTGTCACTCCAACATGTCACTGACAAGAGGCATAATTCAGGCAATGCACTGTTTTGATGAAAAATTCATGATGTTGAAAATCAAATTGCGAACACTGCATTGAATTGACATTGATTGTCTGAGGAATACAGACATGCAGGCTTAGTGTGGTTGGCATATTCGTTAAAAGCGTTTTTGGCAAGATGCGAGTGGGGTGGTTGTATTGCTGCTAGTGCATATGAACTGCATACGGTAGTGTGGAAGATCATAGCTAATTGTTTTCACTGGAAATTCAAACTGTTTGTGCAGAGCAATATATTGTCATTTCTAAGGCTGTTTTGTGGAATGGAAGCTAGGTGATCTTTGTATTGGTAACAAATTTGGTTCTTGTCTGCCAGCCCAGGGCCAGATGGATCAAGACTGAGCACCGTAACCTGCGCACCTTATCCTGAGCATTGAGCACCTTGAACAAGCTTAGTGCTGGCATGTTTTTTTAATCTGACACTAATTTTAACTACAGTATGTATTTACACCTACAGTTGGGAACAGCCTGATCTCTCGGAATTCTGTGAAATTACCATGAACCCTTAACTTCAAAATCTGTGGCAGTTTCACGGAATGGCAGAACATTCCGTGAAATGAACATGGACCAAAATCCATGGCAGTTTCATAGAAAAGTCTGCGATGGGCACACAGTGAGACCTTTCTGATCTAAGGCTTACCCAAACGCTTACCCTAACCTTAACCCCTCAGAAACCTTGCTGTTAACTTAATGTAACATGTATTACATTTTAATTTATTGTTTGTAAACATGGTGACAGTGAGGAAAAAAGGATCAAAAGCACATTTACAACATGTCTGCATCGCGCTGGAATAGAAAACAAAATACATGCAAAGTGTCCGACTGGATTTGAACTCGCAATCTCTGGGATGTGAGTCGCATGTTTATACACCCATCCACCATCCCCATCTTGCCAACCTACAAATTCTATGCTATTTACACTCAGCTCTGTCATCATGCATTTCCGTGAAACTGCTACAGATTTTGAAGTAAAGGGTCTGTGATCATTTTACAGAATTCTGTGAGATCACATTGGTTGGGAAGGAACCATGGGAAGCATACAGTCCTGGCCAAATGTTTTGACACATATTGGTCTCTGCAAAGTTTGCTGCTTCAGTGTTCTTAGATCTTTATGTCATTTGTTACTATGGTATACTGTATAGTGTAAGTATAATTACATAAAGTGTCAAAAGCTTTTTTTGACAATTACACAAAGTTTGCAAAGAATCAATATTTGCAGTGTTGACCCTAATTTTTTAAGACCTCTGCAATCCACCATGGCATGTTGTCAATTATCTTCTGGGCCACATCCTGACAGCCCATTTTTGCATGATCAATTCTTGGAGATTGTCAGAATTTGTGGACAAACAAAATTTTTTTGTTTGTCCACCCGCCTCTTGAGGACCGACCAAAAGTTCTCAATGGGATTAATATCTGTGGTGTATCCTGGCCATGGACCAAACATTTTGATGTGTTGTTCCCCGAGGCATTTAGTTATCACTTCCATCCTGCTGGAAAAGGCACCAAACTGTTCTTGGATGGTTGGGAAAAGCTCCTCTCAGAAGATAGGTTGGTACCATTCTTTATTCATGGCTGTGAACTACAATATTTGTAGGCAAAATTTTGAGGGAGCCGACTTCCTTGGCAACCCCACACATGAATGTTCTCAGGATGTTTTACTGTTGGCATAACACAGGACTGATGGTAGTGCTCACCTTGTCTTCTCCGGAATTTCATCAAAGAAATTGACTTCACCCCAGTCCTCAGTAGTCCAATCCATGTACCATTTGCAGAATATCAATCTGTCCCTGGTGTTTTTCCTGGAGAGAATTGGCTTCTTTGCTGCCCTTCTTCACACCAGGCCTTCCTCCAAAAGTCTTCACCTCACTGTGCGTACAGATGCACTCACACCTGCCTGCTGCCATTTCTCAGCAAGCTCTGCACTGGTGGTGCCCCGATCCCACAGCTGAATAAACTTTAGGGGACAGTCCTGGCGCTTGCTGGACATTCTTGGGAACCCTGATGCCTTGTTCACAACAATTGGACAGAGGGTATAACAGAGAATGTTCAAGATTTCTTCCTGAACTTCCTGCACGTGTAACCACTGATAAGACTGACACCATTACTAGGCATAACATGAAGCAGCAGAGAATGATCCTGGCAGACTCCATGATCAACCTCCACACTGATTTCCTCATTAGGCACCCCACTGTGAAGCTGAGCTATTCTTCTTTCTGTACTCTGAAGCCATTTTATATTACAGCACCAAAGCATCTGATCTGAAGACATGTCTGTGTCAAAAGCATGAAAATGCATACTTAATGCTTGAGGTCCTTAGAACGTCTGGTGTTGTGAAGTCAAACAAACTGGATGACATTTTTCAATTAGTTTGTTGCTCTCCAGCAAGTGAGGCCCGCCTTCTTCGCACGTGCTCACTATGTATAAACAAAGGTACAGTTACAACCCAAGGGCAAGACATAATCCATGTTCAATGGAAGCAGAGTTCAAGAAGACACAGTAAATGGAATCCACATCAACACTAAACTCGTCCAACACAGTGGCAGTCTTTCAGAGCTCATCAAACTCTATAAGCAAATACTCAGAAATGAAACCACAACACGTGTGTTTAGTGCAAAACCAGTCAAAAGCATACAGAAACACAATTGAGACTTGTGAAGAAAGTACAGTAATTGTTCAAGTTGACTTTTCAGAATCCTGGAAATGCAAGTATCAATCTGAAGTACAGGCCTGCCATTTTGGACAGAATCTGCCACAGATAACGCTACATACCGGAATGTATTACATTAAGGGTGGAAAGCAGGGTTTTGCACACTTTCAGAGTCAAAGAGAAAGGATAATGCAGCAATCTGGACACACATGGATCCAGTCCTAAAAGATATCCAAACAAGATATCCACAGGTTACCACCCTGCACTTTTGGTCTGATGGTCCAAGTAAACAGTATAAGAACAAGATGATTTTTCTCTTTCTGGCTTGTATCCCATCTACACTTGGGTTTAAAAGAGCAACATGGAACTTCTTCCCCACGTCCCATGGTAAGGGCAGACCAGATGGCATTGGCGGAACAGTGAAAAGAAGAGCTGACAATCTGGTCCTGAGAGGAATTGATGTGACAGACACACATTCTTTGAAAAGGACTCAAACAGTCTGAAGAGCTGAACCACATTGCAGACAAAGACACGCAAAGATACAACACAATTCTCATGCATCCTCTCAAACAGGTTCCCTCAACAAGACAAATACCTCAGGTCATCCCACATGCGAACAAGATCCAGCACAGAAAACTATCCTGCTTTTGCAGCAAGATGTTGGTTTGTCAGTGCTTCTGCCCAGCTACCTTCTATTTTCATGGATACCTAGAGGAACAGCAGAGTGATACAAGGAGGGCAGGGAAGAAAAGACCTTTGGCCATGATGTGAAAGGAGATGGAAGAGGATATAGAACTGGAAGATGTGATGGAGGAGGAGTTGGATGAGGAGCCTCTGAAAGGTCCTGAGGGTACTGTAACAGTAACGACTGTTAGCAGCCTTAATAATGGAGACTGGCTTGCAGTAGTATATGATGACCACTGGTGGCTAGCCAAGACCATTGCTATGGATACTGAGACTGGCTTGCAGTAGTATATGATGACCACTGGTGCCTAGCCAAGACCATTGCTATGGATACTGAGCATCAAGATGTGAAAGTGGAGTTTCTGCATCCCCATGGTCCAACAGCAAAGCATCAGCCTAAGCTTCTCACGAAGGATCTCTGTTTCTGCCCAGTTGAAGACATCATAGTGAAACTAATGGGAAATGCATCACCAGTCCAATTAAGAACACGAGAGATCTACAGCATAGCCACTGATGTGATGGACTTCATATAGAATGTGAGCATGTCTGATGCCTGCTGCTCATTGGACAAAAATGAAATCTTAAAGGAGTGTTCCACAGTAAATCAGTTTCATAGTATACCATTTACAAACGTTACCATAGATGATTTATGTCATATACACATCTGTTCTTTTTCAATATATCAGTGAAAAGCCGATAGTATATTTCAGTTCCTTTCGCATCCACTGGGGGGCTTCTGTATCCGTTTAAACTTGAGCTACCACAACTCCCAGAATTCTA
>JACXGM010030591.1:0-13239 GCA_016801145.1 Umbra pygmaea
TGTGTGTGTGTGTGTGTGTGTGTGTGTGTGTGTGTGTGTGTGTGTGTGTGTGTGTGTGTGTGTGTGTGTGTGTGTGTGTGTGTGTGTGTGTCATATAATGTAAGTGCTGATCGTGGGTATTAACAGATCTGGTCCACACAATTAACAGTCCATTACACATAGACTGGGGTCACTGCTTTCTAACATTTAACTCTGGATGAGATCTAGCAAAGCAGACCATTTAACAAGGATACAATCTTTTATCCATAATAACATAATTGTATCCTCCCAACGTCCGGAGGTCATATTTCTGATTATGGCCTTTGCTTTGTGGTAACAATTATGTTATGCGCCTGGCACATCAGCACTTGAAGAGAACGCATTCCTCAGCCAACAACCATGGTTAAGCCTGCAGGTGCCCTACCTATCACAGGTGTCACTCGAGAAAGACAAGACAGGAGCTACACAAGACATGTTTGTTGGGTGTCATGCACATAAAGAACCATATTTTGGGGTCAGGGTCAGAGGTTACAATTAGGCTTCCAACTAACCTTGTCCGCGTTGTCGGCTGCCAGAAGGTTGGTGGCCAGTGTCTGCAGTTTGTGCGTCGCCATGTTCTTGAGAGCAGCCAGACTGCGTCGAGTCATGGCCTGTTTGAGGTTGACCGCAGGGTGGCTCAGCGCATCCACCGCGGCCGGGACGACCTCATCACACGCGTTCAAGATCTCCACCGCCGTGATGCCCATCACACAGCGGTCCAGCGCTCCTAGGAAGAGAGCAGGGGGGAAGGCAAAAAAAAAAGAGTGAGAGGCAAGCTACAAGGGGGGATTAGAGGGTGAGATAGGGGTGTGGTTAGAGTATAACCTTATTCCCTTGCGATGTTAAATGCTCATATGACTGAATACAGAGGCAGATTGGCTCAATCTGCAAAATTGAGCATCCAATGTCAATCGCTCCACCGATTTCTGGATGTATTCGGAAGGCCACTTTTTTTTCTTTACGATTTTCCTCCTTTCCCTATTCCCTCTTTAACTCTGCCTTGTCGGCAGCTCCGCAACTCCTTGTACAGATCTGTGGGATGATGAGGCGCGTATCATCCAACCACGTCGCCCAAGCTGCCAATTCTTTTCGCACTGCAGTCAACAAGGACGCTTTTAGTTGGATCATACACGGGATGATTACAATCACTGACTGTACTTCCACGATTTAATCTACAGGCGTCCGATCTGAACACAAGGACTCGCTGGAGAGCGACATGGAAGGACAGATATTCTGACTCATCTAACCCAAATCCTGGGCAGCGCCAATTTTGTGCTGCCTCGCGCTGGAGGCCCGGAAGGCCACGTTTAAAACAAATCTCCAACAGACCTTCCAGAAATATGGGAGAAAGTGTCTGGGAACAACACTGGTTTTAGGGTGACAATGACAGGAGCTCGCTGACTGATACCAAACACCTGGCATGATTGCTACTTGGATTTGTTGCCATTACCATAATGATATGCTTTTTTGTCCATACTGTGTCCATCTCTCAATCCCCTCTTCTATCTTTAGCAAGACGTTTCCTACATAGCCCCCTAATCTTCACAGTACCATTTGTCAGACAGAGAATAAAACACATAATTTGATCCGAACTGTGAAGTTATTGGAATTGCGTTCAATATCGACTGGAAGGAGTGGCTGTTTTCCAAATGGCCTGGAAATTGACCGTGGACAAGCTGGATCTCAGCCTGTATCTCCTCTGTGTGTGTGTATGTGTGTGTCTGATGGAGGACCCTATTACATGACGACCAACACTCCTCACACACACACACACACACACACAGCTCTCTTCATTTCACACTCAAATGCACTGCAGTCTCTTCTGCATATCATTCCATGCCTAAGGGAGCCTAGACTAGTGTCCGAGACAAAGTACATTGAGGATGTAGAACGCTAAGCTCCCACCAGATCCCTGCCTCCCACTTAGTTTCTGCCTTATGCAGTGTTGGAGGCCGTCTTTTCTCCACTACAAGGTCATCTACCGGAGTTTCCTCTAGCAGCCACTTTAGCAATGCGCACAGGCACCTTAGACCTACTTGACTTCCTGATCAGATGAGAAGTGTGCCGGCTTAATAGGAAGGATTACTGTGATTTTCAACTCTCCAGAATCAGTGGAGACCATTAATGATGCCATGTGTCCAAAAATATATTTGCATATGGAAAAGAAAGTAGAGCCAGGGGAAGATTTGTCACTAGAGGAGTTGGTGAATAACCTCTTTACTGTGTCATCCTAATATTAATTGACTAAATGGTTGAGACGTACAGGACCGTGTTTACTGTATGTGATCGGCTCTTAACTCCTCTGCATCTGAAAGTAACAATGTCTGTTGTGACAATAACATGCAAGTCACTTAACACAGCAGTTCTCGGCCAGTGTTTGATGCTCTGAAACGAACAAATTAGGAACGTCTCCAAGTAGGACCGTTAGACCTAGCAACGTTCACCCAAGCGGTCCAAATATTAACTTCTATTTTGTGCGTTTTCTGTTTAGAGTTACTTACACTTGCACTACAGAAAATTATTGTTCTGGAATAAAAACAAATAATGGACAAGTTTTTAATTTGTCCAGTCCAACAAAAACTGGATGACCAACAATAACTGAGGAGCCAACTGGAATGAACGACGCCAGGATTTATGGAATCGACTCTGACTCCTTTTGGAGGGAGTAGACTATTTTGAGTCCGACTCCACGTATTTTCGCCCGTTAAAGCGGCTGACAGGTAAACGAGACGTGCATTTTCTGAGCTAAACTGATCAGTACCCATTGACCTCAAAACAACGTATAATTGTTGTCTTTATCTCCTCAGCATCAACATGCCTTGTGTAAAATATGCTCTCTTTTTTCTTTTGCCTAATTTTTTGTCTCCCATACGTAATGGATATTGGCTATCTACCATCACAACTAAGGGCCTTGAACTGCCTGCCGCATCTTGATTCAATGACATTTCAATACTGTCAGAGTCTAGAGATTCTCCGTTGCCCACGTTACATACACCGCTCGCGGCGTGCACTCAGGAGTACCTTCTGCTCTAAACCTGATGCTATTCCATGCATCTGGACAAATAACAGACCATTGTCTATACCTAGACAATTGCCTGCCGGTCTCACTATTCAGCGCTCTCTGCTCTATCCAATTGATAACAATCGACAACATACCGCTAATTTTGAATATCCTGCATCATCATTTTGCACATCTCAATAAAATGATCACTGACAATAAGCTCGAAATTTTTCTTCTCACTGAAAATTGGCAAATTCCTGAAGATTTCCTGCAGTTAAATCTACTTACACCAGATGGATATACGTATCTGTCTAGACCTCGACTGCACGGTAAAGGGGGTGGTCTCGCTATCATCCATCGCGATAACCTCAGACCCAAGCAACTTGATTTACATGACACCAGTACATTTGAATATATGGTACTGAAGGCTGACTCTCTTATAATTATCTTGCTCTATCGTCCTCCTAAGGTCCTGTCCACATTTTTTTCAGAACTCAGTGAGCTGTTGACCCTTGCCTGCTCATTGTCATTTCCCATTCTACTGCTCGGTGACTTTAATATTCATGTAGATGCTGTCTGCTCTAACACTAATCAGTTACTTTCTGTTTTTGAATGCTTTAATTTGACCCAGCATGTTAATATCCCTACCTATAAGCGTGGTCATACTCTTGATTTGATCTGTACATCGAGGGCTAATATGTCCTCAATCTCTTCTTCTGACACCAGCATCTCTGATCATAAACTTCTTAAATTTAGCTTAAGCTTGCCTGTGTGTAAAAAATGTTCAACAACTGTTATATCCTATCGCAATCTCAAAGCTGTCGATACTGCATCATTTTGTACCTCCATTGCTTCTAATATCTCTGATGTCTTTGATATATCTTCTCCCTCCCTGATATTGTCTAGTTTTCACTCTATAATTTCAGAAATCTTACAAAAACATGCTCCTGTTAAGACCAGAAGTGTCCCTTCCACACACTCTTCTCCTTGGTACACTCCTGAGCTTCGTATCCTAAAGGCCACAGGTAGACAGCTTGAGCGTCTTTACAGGAAAACTGGCCTGACTGTTCACCATTTAGCTTTAATTGAACATGTAAAAAATTACAAAACAGCCCTCAACTTGGCTCGTTCTAGTTTTTTATCTGCCACAATTAACAAATCAAGTAACTGGCCAAAAGCATTATTTAACACAATAATTATACTTACCAAACCCCCATCTCAGGCTGCTCTAGCTTCAGATGAACTTTGTTGTTCATTTCTAAATCATTTGCTAGAAAAGACAGATGCCATCAACCAGCGTCTCTCCAATGATGCTACGAATTCTAGCTGTTTGCTGAACGAATCTGGTCAGTCCCTGACATTCTTTTCTCTGACTACTCCATCTTCTGTCTCTGAGTTAATTTTGAAATCCAACCCTTCATCTTGTCGTCTTGACCCTGCTCCTACTCCTCTTCTGAAACTTTGCCATTCAGTTATCTCTGCACCTATTTCTCACTTCATCAATGCATCTCTTACCTCTGCTTCATTCCCTCTGTCACTCAAAACTGCTGCTGTTACCCCTGTTCTCAAAAAACCCAACCTTGATCGCTCAATCTAATTATCTCAAATCTACCCTTCATAGCAAAATTACTGGAACGTACTGTTGCCTCCCAGCTTCAGTCTTTTCTAGTTGGAAATAGTCTCTTTGATCCCTTTCAATCTGGTTTTTGCCCTCTTCATAGAACTGAGACTGCACTTGTCAAGGTACTGAATGATTTGCTTGTTTTTTGGCAACTCTGGTTCACTGTCTATACTCTTGCTGCTCGACCTCAGTTCTGCCTTTGATACTGTCTCCCATGAACTACTCATATCGCGCCTTTCGGATGTGGGTATTTCTGGTGCTGCTCTCTCTTGGTTTTCTTCCTCTCTCTCTGATAGACAATTCTACATCTCGGTACAAGATCTTCTCTCACCTACTGTCCCCCTGAAGCAAGGTGTCCCCCAGGGATCCGTTCTCGGGCCATTATTATTCATAATTTGCATATTACCTCTTGGTCAGATTTTTTACCGTCATGCTTTTAATTATCATTTTTATGCTGATGACATCCAATTATATACCATCTGTACACCTGCTCTATCGATAACAACTGACAAAATCTCTGCCTGTGTGCATGAAATAAAAGATTGACTTCACTCAAATTTTCTAAAACTTAACATGGACAAGACTGAGATTATTTTAACTAAACCTCCGTCACTCATTAGCAAAATTCCCATGGATTTTACCTGTGAGATTGCTGGCTCTCCCATCAAAGCATCTAGTACTATTAAAAATCTTGGTGTAATTTTTGACTCCTCCCTCTCCTTCCAGGCTCATATTAATTATTTCATCAAATCAGCCTTTTTAAATTTAAGTTGCATTGCCCAGCTCCGCCCCTTCCTCAATATCAAAGACGCTGAAACTGTCATCCATGCATTTGTCACATCACGTCTTGATTACTGCAATGCCCTTTTTATTGGTCTATCTGCCAGCTCCATTACCAGATTGCAATACATTCAAAACTCTGCTGCCAGAATACTTACTGACACTAAGCATTCTGCCCATATTTTGTACGATCTCCACTGGCTTCCTGTGGCTTATCGTATTGAATTCAAAATCCTGCTCACTTTTAAATCTCTGCACAGTTTGGTTCCCCCCTATCTCTGCCACTTACTCCACCCCTACACCCTGACTCGCTCTCTACGATCCTCTGACTCTAGCCTTCTTGTTGTCCCTAGGGCATCGCCTTGCTTCAATGGGGGGCAGGTTGTTCAGTGTTGTCGCACCAAAACTTTGGAACTCTCTCCCTCGATCACTCTGTTGTGTTAATATTATTTCCGAATTTAAAATTATTCTCAAAACTCATCTGTTTTCTGAATGTTACCATATTTAAAGTTGTATTAAATTTTGTTGTCTGTTTGTATTCTGCTGTATTCTGCCCTGCCTTCATAGTCTCATTTACACTCATCTACATATTGTTGTTTGTTAGTTTGTTATCATGGTCCATTTTTATTGTTATTATTGTTGCTTGTTGCTTTTATATGCAGGAAAAATACCAATATTCAGCTCTGGAAAAAATTAAGAGAGACTACTGCGAAGAAACACTACAGTGTCTCTGGCTTTACTATTGATAGGTATGTGTTTGGAATATATGGTGGAATAATAATTATTGTATAATAATAAGAAGAAGAAGAAGAAGAGTAAGATAATTAATAATAATAGTCTTTCCTGCATCTTGGTATGCTCTCCCCCAGACTTTTCTTTTACATTGATGTTGGGTGTATTTATGCCTCCTGGTGCAATAATTCAAGCAGCTCAGCTTTGTTTGATGGCTTGTGACCATCCATCTTCCCCTTGATCACATTCCAGAGGTTTTCTATGGGATTGATTTAAGAAATATTTGCAATAGTCTCTCAATATTTTCCAGTGCTGTATATACACACTATATTTAAATATTTTTTTTTAAATTAAAACTGATGGAACTGTCAACAAGCATTTTCTTTTAATAAATATAACGTGCAGTTTTCATCTTTTTTTCTCTCATGTAAGGGGGTCCTGAAGCATTTTATTGTACACAGGGGGCCTTGGAGGCAAAAAGGCTGAGTTAACAGACCCTCTTATCCAAAGCGAATCACATTACTCATACATACTTTTACCAGTTATTATCCTACTTAGCCCCATGGGGCTCCAAATCCATAAACCGGGTATTGCCAGGGCAATATTGTACCAACTGAACCAAAATTAAATGTAAGATGTTTTATATAATGTTAGAATCCTTGTAAGCAGCTTTGAGGATACTTTCATTTTCTCTTTAAGTGAGTTTAAGAATTCTGTCTATTTGAACACAAACCCGTAGAGGATAAATGAAGCACTCTTTCAGGGAAAATGCTACACGCTTTCCAGCTGTCCATCAGTAATATAATAGTCTGTAAATGGAAGGATTGTTCTGACCGTTTCCCTCACAGCTCCTTCAGTCTTTGAAGAGGTTCTAAACAAACCTCACAGATCATTACTTATAGTTTTCTATCCACTGTGCATGCTCACAGGCGGACACAAAGAGCTGCGTTTCTATCCACTACTCACGCATGCAACACTTGGGGTGGTGTGCCGAACATTTTCCTTCCTCGTACTCAGCAACAACAGGCCATAACCAGCCTTAAGAGCCTACATAAACACTAATGTATCTGGCTAATGCAGTCGGAGGTACAGAGACACTCCCGTTCGTTCGGGGAGATGTTTTGTAAGTGCTCACCCCTCCGAACCCCCCACACACACACACACTTCCTCTGCCATCATCTCAACTTCCAGGGCCGTGAGAGGGTGATTTAAATGTGTCTAATGTCTTAAGAGTGCTGCGTCGTCATGCTAAACATGCTGCATTCTCGTATACTGACGTGATGACAAAAAATGCATCAGACAATCTATTATTCATCTGGCCAGTATTTGTGTGGGTGTGTGGGGCTCATCCTGGACGTTTCTATCTGAGGGCTGTCTAGTAACGGAGGGGCCAATGAGGATCAATGTCTAACTGACCAATAGCCATCTCTTTCCCTCCACTGTCATAGCTCTTCAACGTTCCTAATGAACACCGGCTTCAATCAGTCACCGCACAGTGGACGTCTCCTAAATTACACCCAACGCAGTATGTAATCCACCACATCTCAACACATTCAGCCGTTAGCATAATGTAGATCATTTATTACAAACACAGAAAGGGCAAATTAAGTCAATCTTCGAAACGCTGCAGAGCCAAAGTGAATGCGCTTCCCATTTAAAAAAAAGAAAGGCATTTGCAAATTGTAAATGAAGCGTTGCATGGTTTCATTCAATAACCAGAATGCCATCAGGAACATTTGATTAACAGACCCTGCTTAACTCCCCAATGACCCCCTACACCCATATAGTGCACTATATTTGACTGTGCCTGCTGGTGAAAAACTGGGCACTATATAGGTAATAGGGGCCCTTTGTCCCACAGGCCCTGTTGAGTTATAAACAGATATTTATGGAAGTCCTTTAATGAGAAAACAAAGAAAATAGTTGCTCACCAAGCACCCACTCTCTCATTAATCATAGTTACAAGAGCAAATAAACCCTCTGCAGTTAATTACAAGTTCATTATGTTCGACACGTAAATAGGCGGTGCGTGTCTCACCTGTGTCCATCTGCCAGACGTAAACAGACCCGTCGGAACACCCCACCACCAAGTAATCGTCGCAGGGCCGCCATTTGATCACCTGGATGGGGAAGAGGTGTCGCGACGCCAGCATGATGCACTTCCTCTCCCGGAGACTGAGCAGACCGACCGAGTGGTCGCTGGCCACGGAGCAGACGCAGTGCTGGACCCGGGTCTATGGGGGGGAGGAATCATTCTTAGCAAATGCCATTGTGTCCTTGAGCAAGGAACTTTACCCGAAGTTGCTCCAAGGGGAATGTCTCTGTACTTACTGTAAGTCGCTCTGGATAAGAGCATTTGTTAAATGACTAAACAATTCAGTATTCTAGAGTACCTCTTTTGTCTGCATGATTCTAAAATAACTCTAATTCTAACATTATTCTGTAGATAACAGAAACCTCCTGCAGGGCCGCCGACAGGAATCTGTGGGCCCGGGACAAACTCCACATTTAGGGCCCCCAGCTAAAAAAAAGGACTGTGCAAAAACATTATTTGGGGCCCCCCTCAGGACTGGGCCCGGGACAACATCCCCGGTTGTCCCCCCCTGTCAGCTGCCCTGCCTCCTGTTGCTCTTCTTTCGCTAAAATGACACCATCAGCTGGCAAAGTCTTTGGTATCTTTATCACAACCATCACACTACATCTCTAGATGCAGGAGACAAATGAATAAGGACACATTGAATTATCAAAATAATGGGCCATAGAAATGTTTTGTTACAGAAGGACAAACGAAGCGTGAGTTGTGACATTTCAAAGGACTTTGTATGAATGGATCAAAGAAACACGGTCTGACCCTGCTCTCGTGTAAGACCAGGGATCCATGGTCACTAAGATGGAATCTACTGTGTCATAATGTCATTAACCAATGATCCAAGTGAGGTGGCCTTTTGCCTTGTTTTCATTGGACAGTAGGACCTTTAAAGACTAAAGTCGCAGGGTAGTCGGGTGGTTGCCAGGAATAAAGACTTCACAAGTGAATTTCTTTTATTTATTTTTTGGCAGTAGTTGATAATGTTGGTCTGATGAAAACGCCACGTCCCACGGTCTCCGGGTGGAAAATCAGCAGCCACTAACGCGGTTTGACTGCAAGCACATAATATGTCCATCAGGGTGGGAAATTAACTTTTTTGCCCACCAGCCACTTCGATTTTCTTACCAGCCACATCTTCAATACAGCAAATTCATTATTAATATGTCTTACTAATATAGGCAAATTACTAAAGGAACATTTTGAGAAGACAAGTCTGTGAGACAAATGATCTACAGATGATTGACCAATTGTGCTAAACAGTGTTGTGCTAGATGTCCTCTATTACTTCTTTTAGTCAGCGACTTTTAGATTGTTCATCCCACTGTAGGCAGTTTCAACCTTCAGAGGTGTAAATCTTTGTTGTTTTAACTCCTAACCTATGCCACTAGATTTAATCTGTAAATTAATTTTAGAATTATCTGTTTGAAAAACATGTCTGGGATTACTAATAAAATAATCCACAGGCCTACATTGGTTTAATAAGCTCACATCAAAACTGCAAGTAGATGCTTTTTCAGCAATTAAACCGAACATAATACAACAATACATATAATAACAAACCATATAATGGCGAAGTAAGATCGTTGAATTAGAATCAATTTTTGATTAACTAAGTTTGAACTAAAGAAGTTGAACCACCTCTCCTTGTATTTGTATGGATGCGTTTAAACTTCTTCTCTGGTAAAACCAAAGCACATGTCAGAAAGAAACTAATCATGAACACAGACTCAAAAAACTCCCCCGCCATTTTTTTACTGACAGCAGCATTAACCATTGAACACTTGGCATTCATGACCGGGTCCCCCGGGAGATATTGTGGGAGGTGCTGCGGAAGTATGGGGTGAGGGGGTCCCTTCTTAGGGCCATCCAATCTCTGTTGTATGACCAAAGCGAGAGCTGTGTCTGGGTTCTCGGCGGTAAGTCGGACTCATTTCAGGTGAGGGTTGGTCTCTGCCAGGGCTGCGCTTTGTCACCAATCCTGTTTGTATTATTTATGGACAGAATATCAAGGCGTAGTCGGGGTGGGGATGGGTTGCAGTTCGGTGGGCTGAGGATCTCATCGCTGCTTTTTGCAGATTATGTGGTCCTGATGGCATCATCGACCTTCAGGACTCACTGGATCGGTTCGCAAGTGGAGTGTGAAGATAAGGATCAGCACCTCTAAATCTGAGGCCATGGTGCTCAGCAGGAAACCGGTGGAGTGCCGATTGAGTGCCTAATCAGTTCTTACTAGAGGTCGGCTAATTAATCGGACTGGCCGATTAATTATGGCAGATTATGAGTTTTCAAAATAATTATTAATCGCGTCAATATTTTTTTGGGAGAGAAACCACTTCCTCTAGTGTTATAATGAGATAGCAAATCACGTGGAAACTGCGTGCAGCCAGCCCATCTGTCGTGTGCTACTGTCCACCTGTCCCAAAGTACAGTATCAAGTCTGGAGGAAATAGTGATTACAGAGAAGCCATGGTAAATTTTTAGCTAGCATGAAAGGGGATCAATTAAAATCAGTCACATATAATCACTTGTTAGCTTCACATGGTTAATATTAGTCTAGAATAGTGGGTAGAAGTTCACTGCTTTCGTTCTGACAGAACTGTACCCATTTTTTTAATCAACCAAAATCTTTATCCGTTCTGTTTTCCTCAAGGCTTTCAGGGAAAAACGACCTAGCTGTTTAAATAAAAATCATGAACAAGGGTTAACTAGCTATAATGCGTTGCATTTGATGAATAAGTGGGATTTATAATTAATCATTAGATCAGCCAACAGTAGATCAAAATCGGGTACTGGTACCAAATGAGTGCTGGTTTAATTATTTGTTTATTCAACAATACGCAGTCAATGCACACAAATAAGTCAAAATACTATGCCTACTCAAAACGATACACAGAAGACAGGTTACCGTTTTTTTACGTCCACATTTAATTAAAAGGCATTCATGTTAGCATGAATGGGAATATATGTGGCTAGTGTTCTCAAACGTGGTTTTCAACGGGTATTTCTGATGTTGAGTCAGACGGTGGCGAAAAGAGAGTGGCTATTCCGACAACTAATTGTGTAGTTAAAGACGAAATCCCATGTTTCTCAGTTACTGCTTTTGTTATATTTATATTCGTTGTCGTATTTGTGTATTGATTTTGAAACCAGATATATTTATCAAGTGCTTCTGGAAATTACGTTGGATATCTGTACTCCCATTGTGCACCACCAAATACATTTGGTTAATAAAAGGAAAACTATCAAACTGCACATAGTAAATGTTTAACTTAAAAGTTTGTTTTACAAAAAAGATTTAATAGATGAAGTTGTATGAAATACAAATCGTACGATAGTATATATACTATAGCCATTTGTTTGCCATTTCGTTTGAACAAATTTAAATAATTAGAACTATTTTGTGTATTATATTAAGAAGTTATATTAAAAGTATTGTTGTAATATCATTATTTCCCCCCCCAAAAAAATTATAAACATAATAATCGGTCGATTAATCCATATCGGCTTTTTTGGTCTTCCAATAATCGTGAATCAGTATCGGCCTTGAAAAATCATAATCGGTTGACCTCTAGTCCTTACCCCAAGTAAAGGAGTTCAAATACCTTGGGGTCTTGTTCGCGAGTGAGGGGACAATGGAGTGGGAGATTGGTCAGAGAATCGGCGCAGCAGGGGTGTAATTACACTCAATATATCCCACCATTGTGACAAAAAAAGAGCTGAGCCAGAAGGCAAAGCTCTCGATCAACCGAGCAGTTTTTGTTCCTACCCTCACCTATGGTCATGAAGGCTGGGTCATGACCGAAAGAACGAGATCCAGGGTACAAGCAGCCAAAATGGGTTTCCTCAGAATGGTGGCTGGCGTCTCCCTTAGAGATAGGGTGAGAAGCTCAGTCATCTCTGAGGATCTCAGAGTAGAGCCGCTGCTCCTTTGCGTCGAAAGGAGCCAGTTGAGGTGGTTTGGGCATCTGGTAAGGATGCCCCCTGGGCGCCTCCCTAGGGAGGTGTTCCAGGCACGTCCAGCTGGGAGGAGGCCTCGGGGAAGGCTCAGGACTAGGTGGCAGGATTATATCTCAAACCTGGCCTGGGGACGCCTCGGGATCCCCCAGTCGGAGCTGGTTAATGTGGCTCGGGAAAAGGAAGTTTGGGGTCCCCTCCTGAAGCTGCTGCCCCCGCGACCCGAACCCGAATAAGCGGATGAAGATGGATGGATGGATGGACACTTGGCATTCAGAACTATGGTTTACTTTTTTGATTACGGAAAATGACATTATAATCGTATCATATTTGCATCAAATTCCTCATATCTGACATTTTGTCCTTGATATTTTCTACATTGACTTCATCTAGCCTACTGGGGAATGAGATTTTTTTTACTTCTGTACCGAACTAGTCTATGGTACCGCAGCTCATCGCAGGAGTTGTCACAGACTAGCTTCGGGACACCCAATCAAATATACACCTCGACAGATGTGTGTCTTTGTTAACCAGTAAGCGCCTGCAATTTTGTCAAACACATTTATCTCCAATCCGAAAAAGATAATTAAAATAGCACAAAAACAACTAAAAAAAGTTTTATAGGTTTGATAATTCATCCGCCAGAGTGGCTGGTAGATTAGGAAACGTTACCCGCCAATGTGAAAAAGTACCTGCATTTGGCGGGTGGCCAGTTCTAATTTTCCACCCAATATAAAACAAACGCAGACAGACATACGGTTCAGACCAAAAGAGAGACGGACACAAGTACTCTGGTATATCAGAAGCATACAGTACAACACAGATAGTAAATACCTCCTAAAAAATAAATACAATAATCCAATATGTCTGCCAGGATGACAGAAGGTGGCAGAACACGGAGAAGACTAAAGGGAAGTGGTGATGAACGCTGACAGGCAATGTTCTTAAGTGTTGATATAGATCCATAGGAAACCTTGACCATGACAGAAAGGGAGGGGGAGAGAGGGGGAAGAGGGGAGAGGGAAAGAGGGGGAGAGAGAGGGA
>JACXGM010030592.1:0-13239 GCA_016801145.1 Umbra pygmaea
CTGTGGGAACACACGAACTGAGCACAAACAAACACACACACAGAAACACAGCACAGAACACTCTAACACAGACCAGGGCACATAAAACATAGAACTAGGAGACTGGGGGACGTAACAATACAACTTATGTCCTATATCGACATATATGGTGGAAACATCATCACATATATGTACATATATGTCGAAATATACAAAAATTGGCCGTTTTTATATATGTGACATACATTTCCACATTTGACATCCATATCTGCATGAGTGTATAAGTTATGTAATGTATAACATCTGTCAATGTTCATATGCTATTATGTAAATAAATAATATAAAAATACTGCTACATTTATTCTTGCCTTATGTCAATTAACAATTTGTCTACAAATTTAAACAAGAATGAATACTTGTTTGAGATATTGATGTTATATACAGTACTGTATATGTAATGATAAGTAGGGGTATGACATGTATGTCAATTAAATATTTGGTAAAATCTCTTTTAAATGTGTCCCATACGGAAATCTAATATATGGCCATATAGGTATGTATACATATGTCACATATCGGCATATATGGTAGAAGCATCATTACATATATGTACATATATGTCAAAATATACCCATTTTATAATTGGTCATTTTATATATGTGACATATATTTCCTCATTTTGTAATCAAAATATATGGTCATATATTTTAAAATATATGTTAAGATTTTTCAAATGTATGGCCATATATGGCCATATATTAGATTTCTGAATTTAAATATGTAATTAACATATATGTTAATATATTTTCAAACATATGTTAAGATTTTTCATATGTATGGCCATATATTAGATTTCTGTATGGGAAAGGTCAGTGATCGATTTTATATTTGTTTCAGCTGATCTGAGGCCGTGTGTTTTGGACACTCAGGTGAAGACAGGGGCGGAGCTGTCAACCGATCGTCATCTGGTGGTGAGTTGTGTCAGCGGTTGGGGGAAGACTCTGGATAGACCTGGTAAGCCCAAACAGGTAGTGCGGGTAAATTGGGAACGTCTGGAGGAGGCCCCTGTCCCCCCAATGCTGAGGGCATTGAACCCGAGTGGAAAATGTTTAAAATGTCCATTGCTGAATCTGCGTTGGGGAACTGTGGGCTAAGGTTCTTGGGTGCCTCAAGGGGCGGTAACCTACGAACACTGGTGGACACTGGTGGTCAGGGTAGCCGTCCGACTGAAGAAGGAGTCTTTCTGGGATATGTTATCCCGGAGGACTCCGGAGGCAGTTACAGGGTACCGAAGGGCCCAAAGGGCTGCAACCTCTGCCGTGAAAGAGGCAAAGCAGAGGGTGTGGGAGAAGTTTGGAGAAGACATGGAGAAGGACTTTCGGGCGGCACCAAAGTGCTTCTGGAAAACCATTCGCACCTCAGGAGGGGGAAACAAGGAACCATCCAAGCTATATAACGTAAGGATGAGACTCTGTAGACCTCAACTGAGGAGATAATAGGGCGGTGGAAGGAGCACTTTGAGGAACTCCTGAATCCAACTAATACACACTCTATATTAGAGGCAGAGCTAGAGGATGATGGGGGACTGTCGTCAATTTCCCTGGTGGAAGTCACAGAGGTAGTCAAACAACTCCACAGTGGCAAAGCCCCGGGGATTGATGAGATTCGTCCAGAAATGCTGAAAGCTCTGGTTGTGGAGGGGCTTTCTTGGATGACACACCTCTTCAACATTGCGTGGAAGTCTGGGATAGTGCCAAAGGAGTGGCAGACCGGGGTGGTCGTTCCCCTGTACAAAAAAGGTGGGCGAGAGTGTGTCCCAATTACAGGGGTATCACACTTCTGAGCCTCCCTGGTAAAGTCTACTCCAAGGTGTTGAAAAGGAGGGTTTGGCCGATAGTTGAACTTCAGTTTAAAGAGGAAAAATGCAGATTCCGTCCTGGTCGTAAAACAACAGATCAGATCTTCACTCTCGCAAGGATCCTGGAGGGGGCCTGGGAGTACAGTGCCTTGCGAAAGTATTCGCCCCCCTTGAACATTTCGACCTTTTGCCACATTTCAGGCTTCAAACATAAAGATATAAAACTGTAATTTTTTGTGAAGAAGCAACAACAAGTGGGACACAATCATGAAGTGGAACGAAATGTATTGGATAATTCAAACTTTTTAAACAAATAAAAAACTGACAAATTGTGCGAGCAAAATTATTCAGCCCCTTTACTTTCAGTGCAGCAAAATCTCTCCAGAAGTTCAGTGAGGATCTCTGAATGATCCAATGTTGACCTAAATGACTAATGATAATAAATATAATCCACCTGTGTGTAATCAAGTCTCCGTATAAATGCACCTGCTCTGTGATAGTCTCAGAGGTCTGTTGAAAGCACAGAGAGCATCATGAAGAACAAGGAACACACCAAGCCTGTCCGAGATACTGTTGTGGAGAAGTTTAAAGCCGGATTTGGATACAGAAAGATTTCCCAAGCTTTAAACATCCCAAGGAGCACTGTGCAAGCGATACTATTGAAATGGAAGGAGTATCAGACCACTGCAAATCTACCAAGACCCGGCCTTCCCTCTAAACTTTCAGTTCATACAAGGAGAAGACTGATCAGAGATGCAACCAAGAGGCCCACGATCACTCTGGATGAACTGCAGAGATCTACAGCTGAGGTGGGCGAGTCTGTCCATAGGTCAAAAATCAGTCGTATACTGCACAAATCTGGCCTTTATGGAAGAGTGGAAAGAAGAAAGCCATTTCTGAAAGATATCCATAAAAAGTGTTGTTTAAAGTTTGCCACAAGCCACCTGGGAGACACACCAAACATGTGGAAGAAGGTGCTCTGGTCAGATGAAACCAAAATCGAACCTTTTGGCAACAATGCAAAATGTTATGTTTGGCGTAAAAGCAACACAGCTCATCACCCTGAACACACCATCCCCACTGTCAAACATGGTGGTGGCAGCATCATGGTTTGGGCCTGCTTCTCTTCAGCAGGGACAGGGAAGATGGCTAAAATTGATGGGAAGATGGATGGAGCCAAATGCAGGACCATTCTGGAAGAATGATGGAGTCAGCAAAAGACCTGAGACTGGGACGACAAGACAATGATCCTAAACATAAAGCAAAATCTACAATGGAATGGTTCACAGATAAACATATCCAGGTGTTAGAATGGCCAAGTCAAAGTCCAGACCTGAATCCAATCGAGATTCTGTGGAAAGAACTGAAAACTGCTGTTCACAAACGCTCTCCATCCAAACTCACTGAGCTCGAGCTGTTTTGCAAGGAGAAATGGGCAAAAATTTCAGTCTCTCAATGTGCAAAACTGATAGAGACATACCCCAAGCGACTTACAGCTGTAATCGCAGCAAAAGGTGGCGCTACAAAGTATTAATTTATAACTGAATAATTTTGCACGCCCAATTTTTTTTAAAATATCCAATAAATTTCGTTCCACTTCATGATTGTGTCCCATTTGTTTTTGCTTCTTCACAAAAAATTACAGTTTTATATCTTTATGTTTGAAGCCTGAAATGTGGCAAAAGGTTGAAAAGCTCAAGGTGGCCGAATACTTTCGCAAGGCACCCCATAGGCCCATCCAGTCTATATGTGTTTTGTAGATCTGTAGAAGGCATATAACCGGGTCCCCTGGGACAGGGGCATAGCACAAGATCCTGGGCCCTATTCATAGGCAGTCCTGATGGGCCCCCCATCCAGTTAAAATAAAATATATTCCAGACTTCTCAAGGGCCCTCTCTCCCCCTGGGCCCTGGTAATCAGTATTGGTTTTACCCCCAGTCCGACGCCCCTGCCCTGGGAGATAGTGTGGGAGCTGCTGCGAAAGTATGGGGTGAGGGGGGTCCCTTCTTAGGGCCATCCAATCTCTGTATGACCAAAGCGAGAGCTGTGTCTGGGTTCTCTGCAGTAAGTCAGACTTTTTTCAGGGTTGGCCTCCGCCAGGGCTGCGTTTTGTCACCAATCCTGTTTGTAGTATTTATGGACAGGGTATCGAAGTTTAGCACCTTTAAATCTGAGGCCATGGTTCTCAGCAGGAAACCGATGGAGTGCCTACTCCAGATAGGGAATGAGTCTTTGCTCCAAGTGAAGGAATTCAAATACCTTGGGGTCTTGTTCGCAAGTGAGGAGACAATGGAGCGGGAGATTAGTCGGATTATATCTCCATTCTGGCCTGGGAACGCCTGGGGTTCCCCCAGTCAGTGCTGGTTAATGTGGCTCGGGAAAAGGAAGTTTGGGGTCCCCTGCTGGAGCTGCTGCCCCCCGCGGCACAACCCAGGATAAGCGGATGAAGATGGATGGATAACTATTTACTCGTCTACACCGGGCAGCACTGTACCAATTTGTGCTGTCCCTAGCAGAGCTCCCAGGCAGAGTCTGCCGTGACCAGGATACGAACCCTGGTCACTGTGAAGCAGTTGCACTGTGAGGCAATGACTCAGGTAACCCTGATGTTTTGCATTATTGTTTTTCATTTTTGATGCAAAGCAGGCTAGTGGATCCAAATGCAGACACAGAGGTAGAGTTGGTTCCAATAGAATAAATGATTTATTAACTGAACCAAAACATTTGATTTCACAGACAGTGGTCAAGCATTGATTGGCAACAGGATAGCATGGCAGAGGTACACAGGTGTAGGCAGGCTCGTTGGTCGGGAGACAGGCAGAAAATAATAGTTGAGCAGAAGGGCTGAGGTACAATTGAGTAGGCAGAATTGTAGTCGGGTCAAACAGGCAGATATCGACATTGGGAAAAATAGAACAAAACACGGGTAAAGGGAAAAACACTGGAAACAATAAACGCTGGAAACAACTGTACAGGACAAAATGACCTGACAACTGCCAGAACAGAGCACAGGGTTTAAATACAAAGGACTAATGGGGAACCAGGAACACCTGGTGTAGGGTGGAGACAGGACAACGGGTGAAACATATCGGGGTGTGACAGTTTGGTGTCTTTCAAGTTGTTTCATTGAAAATGTCTCAAAATGTCTCACAGAAAGCTGAGTGGTAGGTTGCAGTGGAAAAACACTCAAATGAAAGTGTAAATAGTTCCTCAGCCCTTCATTAACAGAGGCCTGCATTGATGCAACCAGCTGAGGAGTGGGATAAGCTGGCTCATCTGGGACGCAATTAATCTCTAATAACATCCCTTCCACCTTCATCCTGCTCAATACGCAGCTCAATTATTACCAGGATGTAACGAGAGAGGACTCAACAACTGTGCAGCCAGCATCACTGAGTGTTGCACTATGGAGCTCTGTGTGAAACTGGGAGGAAAGAGGGACTGATGGTATAAATGAAGAGAGAGAGTACATTTTAAGCAGGTGTTTATTTTAGCTTCATGATTTTGAACTGACAACTCTGGATGGATGTCTCTATTTTGGCCATAGCTGTGGTTCTCACTAGCCCAGTTATTGTGGCGTTGTCATGTCAACCTAGGCATCAACTCAAAGGGAAAATGTTTTCTCTAATTGTTTCTCCTTCATTTTCCCTCTCTCCATCCACACAGTGCAGGAGGTCCTCCAGAGATTCTTGTGAAACAAAACTGATGGCAAATTTAATCACAAAGGTAAAAAAATTACTATATTTGCTTTAGACAGGGAGCTGGGAAGCTTTACTTGGCTATTTCTGGGACAGAAGACTGCATTTCTATCAGCAGAGGTTGCCATTGAGTTTCTGTCAAAAGAGAATGTCTTGTTTTATAAAACAATATATTCATGCAAAGGGCTAAGATATAGAGCTACAGTAGTCTGATATGTCTTCAAACATTCAGTCACATAAAATAATCACAGCAGGGCATCTCATAGTTTAAATTAATATTACGTTTCTGAACAGGTTCGTCACATGCAGTCAAAAGAATTGTCTTGTATACTTTTTAACTTCCTACTTAATGTACCCTCTACGTACTTACTGTTGGTCACCAACATGTTGGTCTCCTCGAAACACTTTGAAAGATGTTTTTCCCTTAGAGAAAACAGTCCACATTCAAACCATCTGCAAATATAAACGAACAAAACGAATCCAATCAATATCTATTAGATGTGGCACTTCCTTCGCCTTCAATACTTTGCAGCTTTCTGGGGATGAAAAGATAACACGATTTCCAAGGTAATTTAATAAGCCTGAATAGTTCCATCCATTTCAATCGGATTAAATGTGTCCCCTTTGAGACAAATGCATTTGCTTCTGTGTATCCCCTTCAAATGCTAATTACAGTGGGTGATTAATTGAAAGAGAAACCAAATCTTCATGTGACACAAGCTTATTTTTTACTTGCTTGAATGTGTTTGGAAAGGCTGATGATTCACTCTTTATTGAACTGTGTAGGAAAGAGGCCCTCAGCTGCAGTCAGTGGATGAAGGACGTCTTAATCCATCTAATTGATTGACAGAGAAATATACCCTCTAAACAATTTAAACAGTATCTAGTTATGTCTCTCTCTTCATAAATACTATGTCCTGTATCACAGAAGGGATTCAAGTAAGCCTGACCTTAGAACAGTCCTTACCTTAGTCATTATCTGTGCCAGGCTCAACTGTGGAAAATGTTACATTTCATGGTCAGTTCTCAAATCAGCTAGACCATACTGTCAGTCTAGTTACACCTTAATAGGTTTCATCTAAATGCTCACAACTGTTCAAAGATTAATAGATGTCCCTGTCATCTGTCATTTCAAGGGGATTTGGCTCAAGGTTACTGTGTTTCCTCAATCTCAGATGAAAGAAAATGTGTGTGTGTGTGCGTGCGTGCGTGCGTGCTTGCATGTGTGTGTGTGTTTTTATGTAAGAGCTAGGAGAGAAGGGGCAATAGACAGAGAAAGCAGGTGTTTTATTGGCAGATAGGTTTGTGTTTCTGAGAACAAAAAGAATTATGAGCTAAAGAGTGTTCATCTCTCCTGTCCGAAATCCAAAAGACACAATGTTAGTGCACAGGGAGGGTGTGTGTGTGGAGGGGGGGGGGGTTGCCAGTGATGGTGCTGTATCACGCTGACAGTGTTTGAACTCTAAAGTGCTAAACAGGAACGTACAATATCAAAAAGGCGAGAAAGATTGCTGGACAAACACAAGGTCAGTGATGACATTACTTTGGGGAGTTTAGTCTAACTTCTCATTTACAATCCATTTAATTTGGGGGAAACTGCCCAGCCTGTCTGCTGGGGAAGATAATGGGAAATGAAATTACATGGGGTGGCAGTGGACACTTGCCACAGGAGGAGGACTATGGCTGCTGTGGGCTGATTGGAAGATGATCCGTTGGATAATGGCTGCTGAGAGGACGGCTCTGAGGTTCTTTACAGCATTGGTAATCAGTACCTCGCATGGCACAACAAGGTGAGACACACAAATGGATACGCATGCATATTCACTTTGTACTGGTGCTCTCCTACACACACATGCAAGCACTCACACACAAACACACCCCAGCAGCTCTCAAACACACACACACAAATACGCACAGGGCTAATTTATATCAGTGCCATCTGAAAGGCTCCCTCCTGGAGCTGCATTGACTCCAAAACACACACCTCAGGAGGTCTCTACACTTACCCAATCATGACGAATCTCCATTTCCAATGCCTGGCTGTCACACCTTCACTGGTAATGACAGCACAGGGCCGTGGAGGACAGAGCCTGTCCTGTAACTGGGTTCGCTCCAGCAGTCTGGTTTCCACTTGATCTAATTGCTTTTATTGGACAGCTTCATTGCATTTTCTTTATTGCATTTCTTTTTATTGCACGAGATTTCTCAGGTGCTGTGAATGGTGGATCTTTTCGCTGTGCCGTGTTTCTCTGACACTGTGTTCGCTTAATCACTGCAGTGTAACTAAACTGGATGTAATGTCAGTGTTAATCCTGCTTCTTCTATTAAAATGACGGTAACATTTTTAAGGCAGAAAGTAAGGATTTCAATTTTTTTATTTCTCAGGTTGTAAACCCACCCACTGGTCCGCTTTGTCCTGGATGAGTACTAGATATTTTTTCCCCTCCTACATAGACTCATACCGTGCACTATCCAGCGAGAAGTTTGTAAATTAGTACACCATCTGTACACTGATGGATACGGACTGGTGCGGCATAGTAATGGGAAAGAGTTATGCTCGATTCACACCAGGCACGGCAAAAAATCACTGTACGGCACCGTCACGCAGACACACTTGTACACCACAATCAACGTCATAATCAATCTTCCACATTTTCAAGATGGAGGACAACGTTGCATACCACTGTCCTCCTCCAGCAAGGCGACTAGCAATAGTTTGTGACAAAATTCATCTACTGAGCTGTTTTTCTTGCAATCCCATAATCCCATAGGTGAAAGCGACATATTAGCTGTTCTACTGTTGTACATCAACTTTGGTTCTGGTCCCGTACGGAAAAGCACTGCACAAGTTGGATAATTTCAACTCTTGCGACACACCTGCCGCACTGCAGCGACTTTTTGCCAGATCCAGTAGATTTCCCGCAACGGTTTGCATTGCTTCCTATTGAAATTAATGGAATTTAGCTGCAACGCAACAAGTTTGCCGTGCCTGGTGTGAATCAAGCATTACTGAGCTGCTGCATTATTCTCCATTAGTTCCGATACCTCTGAACTTGCCAGATTCTTCTCCCTCTCGCGGGCCTACAGTACATGTGTGGCGGGGAACTTTGAATTTACAAATTAAGCACTGCTAAATGGTTAAAAATTCAAGCACCACTGTACATTCTTATATGATCATTCATTGAGTTCTCTACTTCCTTATATGGTAGTTAATTCAGTTATCTCTACATTCTTCTATACAGTTGTTGATTTTTAATTGCTTGTAATGTCAGCTAGAGAAAACATTCCATTGTCATGGCACATTGACTTAATATGGAGACAGATATCACTGTGAGCCATATTTATTACATATGCAAACAAGCCCTGCAATGTAATTACAGCCTGTCAACATCACACACACATACACAACCACACACACACACAAACAAACCCTTGCACATATACCCATTCTCTCTATCTGCATCGTAAATCAAATTGAGCAGTTGCAGATTAAAACATGCATAAAACAACAGATGCAAAGAGATAATTATACGTAGGTTTTTAAATGTAATGTTTAGATGTATTTATTGTGATTAGACTTTTTCATTTGTCCTTCTATGTCCTTTTTAAAGTCACTGTCTGGGGACGTGCACTGTTAATTAGTGCATGCTAACGTGTAATGTTCGAATGCATCTTAGTGTCAATTCAGCACGTTAATGTTAGTTAATCTTAAATGAAAGTTAATATTTAACATAGCAAAACTGGATTTGCTGTTGTTTTTCATTGTTGTAGATTTGGAGATGCTCCAGAGAGAGCTATGGTAGGTAAAAGTCACACTGTATAATTGTTTGGAAAGACTGAGTTACTCACAACAAGAGAGATAAGAAAGTAATTACTCATCAAACAGCCAAGATATTATGGCCACCCATTTCACATGTGAAACCGAGCCTTCCTATTGGCCTGCCCCTTTTCCCGCCCCTTTCTCCACCAACTCCCCTGCCCTCATGTGTTCCTATTCGTCCACATATGCTCTACGCTAATGTAGCTGTCTAAAGTTTGACGAGAGGAACCGAACCATTCTATAGGTTTGTTGTGCAGCACACCCCTAATGTGTTCCTATTGGTTCATGTAAGCAACATCTCTAATGCAGTTGTCAAAAGTTTGACGAGAGGAATTTAGTATTGCTATTGGTCCATTGTATGTCATGCCACTACACTGAGCTCTCAGTTCAGCTATTGGGTTTTACAATCCTCTGCAAAGCTCCACTGAGCCCCCTATCAACCAGGGACATAGTGTCAAGGTTTTCAAAAGATAAGATTGTCCTAAGTAAGGACTGTCAGGGTCTTTTGGCTGTAGGTATTCTACACCATTAGGTTATGTAAAGGTTTTCTCAGCCCCAACCTTCTAACTCAGGGTGTGTGTGTCCATGTTTTTCTGTCATGAGCATCACATTTATTTCGTTAAGCTAATGTGTGTCTCTCTCTGTTTTATCCAAGATCTGTGCATTTATGGGTTTCTATGTGCTTGCATGCTTAATACAAATCTTCTGTAAGCGTTTGTCTAGAAGATTATGACATCATGTTTGTGTGTGTGAGAGTAGTGTAATAAAGTTCTAGCTATGGATTAATCATAGATTTTAAGAAAAGATGCCTGCTCAACCAATATGTTCTGTTTTCTTCTACTGGTTTTCTAACAACTGGCAGAGTAAAATGACACCCCCAATAAAAAATTGTCCTCTCAAAAGACAGTGTTTCCAGGACCACCAGTCAGTTTTTACAGCCTTTAGTAAAGGTTGCCTAGATAAATCCCTTAACAGGCAGGTTTTTGTTCTCACCATTTGTGAGAAACTTATCAATAGGGCCAGCATGCTTTCAGATGTTCATAAAACATTGTGTTGTATACATATCATATAGGTTCAACTCACCATAGATCTGAATAACTTTGTGTAAATGTGTGTTTGTGTGTGTGTTGTCTACACGTGTAACTGTGTGTGTTGTTGTGTGTGTCTGTCTGTGTTTTAGCGCAGGTGTTTTTATGATGTTGTGTTTGTGTGTGTGTGTGTATGTGTTAGTGTTTTAGCATAGTATAGGCAAGGCAAGTTTATTTATATAGCACATTTCATACACAATGGCAATTCAAGGTGCTTTACATGAACATAAAAATTTAAAACAGAATAAATATTAATTTAAGCAATTAAAATGAAAAGAAAAAAACAATTCGAAAAATAGTACAGTTAAGAAATAAAAGAGACTGAACGAACCATATAAAATATAGTGCAATCAGTTCGGACTTAGCACAGTGTTCATTCAGTAAATGCGTAGTTAAACAGATGTGTTTTGAGTCTGGATTTAAGAGACTGTTGGAGCACATCTGATCTCTTCTGGGAGCTAGTTCCAGCTGCGGCTGGCATATACCCCTTTTCGACCAAAGCTGGCTCTGGTTTGGAACTGGTTCACAGTTGGTTCAACTTGCGAACCTTCTCAGAACCTGTTTGTTTTTCCACACACTAAAGAGCCCAGAGAACTACGTCGTTACGTCACTGTGTACGTCGTAAAATGTCGTAGCTTTCCCAAAAACGCTAGCGCCAACTTCAATCATAGCAACTACAATGGCGGACTATACTTAATATACTGTCACTGGACTACATCGTCTTTCTGCAAATGTTTCTGCTGGCTTTGCGATCCTATATTGGGATCAGAGAATACATTTGTGTTGCTCGTCTGGATAACTATGGACAGAGGTTATGTTCCAGAAGAATGGTACTTATCTAACATGTTTCGACCCTTATTATTGATGTTAGCTCTTGTTGGAAGCAACGTTAGCTACAGTATCTACCGGTGGCGCAGACTTCCTATCGATTACATGAAAAATCACCTGCCTGCTGTGTGCTTCAAAGCATTTGTGAGGAACATTGGGACAACTTTACAGAGCAGCACCAAGACAGACATATAAACATTCAGCGTCCTGTCCAGGTGTTACCTGAACATGATAATCAACAAGGGGCTGACATCACTGCTGCATTACAGTACTTTTGTAGAGGAAATTATTTCTTACAGCAACACTGCCATACATTTGTAATTCTACCTGTGTTCTGTTTTTGTTAAACAATTAAACTGTCATAACATTTACATTTACTTGCAGAGTTAATAGTTCTGTCTTTCTGGTTTGCTGAAATGCAGCAGTGTTTAATGCACACAAGTATAAATATTATTTTTTATACATATGTTCCATGATTCCAAGTATTGCAGCTGAGTCTGTATCCATTTTCTTCCGCAAGGTATCATTCATGTCTTTGAAGTGCTGCAGGAACCTATCTTCCGACCTCTCGAAATATTCCAGCAGCTCCCATTCGTGTTGTTTCCTTTTACCGGTGCATAAAAAAATTAACACAGATCTTCCTTGTGCAAGAGTCAATGCAACATTACAGTTTTTTACAGTTGCTAGGACACGTTTCTCAATACTTAGTCACTTTTTCAAAACTCTTCACAGTTCCCCTACCCGATTTCGTATTCAAAATGCACCAAAACTACCAAATCAATTCATACATGTGTCAAATCAACACTTTTTTCCTTAACACTAGCTTAGGTTGACAGCCTACAAACACACAATTACCTGAAAAATACTAACAACAGGTAGCGTTATACAATGTTTTCTTCTGTAAAACAAGGACACCTCTCTACTGTTTAGAATTCACAACAATGGCAAAACCTGTTTTTGGGGAGAGTAGTTAGTAGAACTGTTTAGAAGTGGACTGTTCCTATAACTACGTTCCTGTAACTACTTGGTCGGAAAGCGGCTAATATATGTTACTGGAATGAATCAGACATGAATTTTTTTTGTTTTGCACTGAGTAAATCCAAAATATAAGAATTTGTATACACCATCCACCAATAGCAGGGATGTAGTGGAGGCTAAACGCACGTAAACGTCGTTTACGCACCTCCCGAAATTCGGAACTAGCGTTTACCCACCTCCAAAGTGCGTTTACCCACCTCCAAAGTGCGTTTATCCACCTCTAAATTGTGTTTATTCACCTTCAAATAGCCTATCGTTCCTAAGCCATTCTAAATTAAGCGTATGCCGTATTAGTTTCATATTGTTCATTATTAGTTTCATAGGTTGTTAAACCTAAAACGAAGTCTATCCATATTGCGTTGCATTAAGGTATTAAGAATGATGTCGTCACGACACAGCGCCCCGCCCACAGATCACCGGTGTAGTGGAGAATAAACCCAGGTACAGTAAATTATGTTTACCAACTTTTTTATTTGTGAAACAGGGTTTACTCGCGCATAGCTACAGCGCGTTTATGCCCTATTCTGTTCAGCAGCACTCCCCAGTGCGCAGCAGACGATGTGCCCGACAAACATAACTTTTTAATAACGTCGACATTAGCTACAGTACTGCTAACTCCTTCATCTGTTTTTGAAAGAAAGACTCATACAAAACAAAGCAGTCTCTTGGAAAATGAGTGTAAAGAAATGGTAAAGAAAATAGTTGCTCATATTTCAGTCAGTTGTCTACTGTATCTATCTAGCTCTAGTCAGTCAGTAGCTATTTAGCCAGCATAGCTTAATCAATGCAAGACCTCTGTACTGTACTGCACATATTTAGCTAAATGTAGCTCAAATACATAGCCAAACTATCAAAGTACAGTAACTAAACAAAGTTGTGCTGAGACAGGCTGCCATTCAGGAAGACCACTTGAGGAGAGAGGTTAGTGCT
>JACXGM010030593.1:0-13150 GCA_016801145.1 Umbra pygmaea
TGTACAAATATATATTCATACATACATGCATGCATACGTACATACATACTGTACAAATATATATTCATACATACATGCATGCATATGTACATACATACTGTACAAATATATGCAAGGCCTGGCTCATAGAGATGGAATGGATTGTACATGAGTCTAGGCACAACACACGCCTGGATAATGTAAGAGAGAGCTGGGATGTGGATGGATCACTGTCCCTGTGGTTTCTACTTGACAAACAAGTCAATTTCCTGCTGGGAGTCAATATGAAAGAGATGGAAGAAGTCTGGGCATTCATCTGGCTCCTGGTTAACTATCCACCCCTCGCTGCCGTGCTTAGCGAGCCGCCGTAGCCCAAGTGCAACAGTAATTAAAGTCGTGGTGTGCACAGTCAGTACCAAGTCGCAGTGTGCTGCTGGAATCATGTGACGATGTGAGAATTTCGGGAGCTAATATCAATGCTAACATGACTCCAAGAAGACTACACAGCATTTGCACCAAGAATGCTAGCTGATATGAGCATGTGTGTTGAGTAAATCCAAACACACATTGTATGGTGCGTTTGATAAACAGAATGTGAAATACATTGAGGGTTGTGAGCTTGGTGTTTCAGGTGCTGCATGCTTATGGACTGCATATTACCTGACAGGATCCTTGTACCAGGGAATGTGGAGAGGATGTGTGTCAGTTTCATCAACTCTCACCATTGGTACCCCCCTGGACCAGGTGAAAATAGCGTTCCCTAAAAGGCTGTGGTGTTGCTTATGGAACAACAATAGGATCTGGCCTATACTTTCAAGCTCAAAGTCCTACATCCCTAACCAAGCTCTTAATTTTGCCAACTCTGGTTTATTTGATGCCCCGCCCCATCAAGGTTTAGCACATTTTTGTTAATTATTCAACTAACATTAGCATTTTTGTTATTTACCAGATACCTTTATCCAGAGTGACTTATACACAGTTTTAAGATCACAGTTTTAAATATTTTTTTCATTCTCCTTTGAAAAAACACCTCGGTCTATGTAGTAGTGCACTACATAGGACATCGGCTTCTATTTGGGATTCACACCTCAGCCCTGCCAACTCTCACGCATTGGCCGTGAGACACATGTATTTGACTGGTTTCACACAGTGTGGAATCTGTGCATCGTGGCTTAAAATTGATGTATTTAAATGTCTTCAGAAAAACAACTTAAAGAAACACAAATTCAGCTACTCAGCTGTTTCTCTGGTAACTACACAAATGTTGGCTTGACTGCATTAGCCATACAGTACAGTAGTGTATTTTGTCTGATGTTGACAGGGTTGAGTCTGTATCAACCAAAAATGAGAAAGCATAAACAGATGCATCACTAAAGCAGACTTGAATGTGTGCGATGTGGGTCTGAGACCCCATTGGAGGTTGAATAGAGACAAACGCAGTTTACCAAAAAAACAGAGTACAATCACAAAACACTCTTTGAAAACAAAATACTTTGTTGAGTCATAAAATACTATTAATATAATAACCCAGCACCTACTCATGTCTACAGTAACATGTAACAATGAATCACAACGAGACACTCACAAACAGGAACTAATATAAGAGATTTGACGAATGATTAGGAATTGGTGTGTGTCTGACAGACTAAAGTAATCAAACCGTGAAATGGGGATGAGGAACACTTAGTCCGGTAAACACTACTTACAAATACAAAATGGAGTCTGTGGCCTAGAGCACCGACTCCAGGCCTCCAGGAGGGGGCACCATTACACACTGTCTGTTCCCTTCCTCTCTGTCTCCCCCTACATGCCTGTCTCCCTCTGACTCATACGGTTCTGTTGTTAAAAAAATAACAAAATAACCCCCCAAAAAATCTTTACAAAAAAGTATTATTACTGTGCCATTTTTCTGTGATTGTACAAGTGAATGACGGTTTAGACATGCTCACACAAAAGACAGAACTGGTTATAAAAGCAGGGCCAGTGGCGACTCCCAGAAATATCTCATATTTCAAAAACTTGTGCAGTCTCACTAAGAGAAGGACGTGTCCTTGCTTCGCTCCGCTCTGCTTTGCAATCTGCTCTGTTCTGCTTTTTTCTTTATTAGACTTTCTTAGACTATTTTTTTTACTTTTTCTCTGCTAGTTTTCATATATCTAGAAAGCCTTCTGAAACTATTTTGGGGAACTATCTTTTGAATTAGAACAAACCAACATGGACTCCAGCTGTACTGAATGTGCAGAGTGCTGTCGTCTAACAATAACAGTGGCTGAACTAGAAAGCAGGATTTCCACCCTGCGACAACACTGAACGACCTGCCCCCCATTGATGCAAGGCGATGCCGAGGGACAACAAGAAGGCTAGAGTCAGAGGATCGTAGAGAGCGAGTCGGGGTGTAGGGGTGGAGTAAGTGGCAGAGATGGGGGGAACCAAATTGTGCAGAGATTTAAAAGTGAGCAGGAGGATTTTGAATTTAATACGATAGGCCACAGGAAGCCAGTGGAGATCGTACAAAGATGCCATTTCCAAGCGTATGATGTCTGCTACCCCAATGCGCTCAGAGGCATGGATGGCCGTATAGAGCAAAAAACACAAAAATGTAAAGAAACATCGCTCGCCAACCACCAAAGAAAAACTTGAGCTGGGCAACAGATACAGGGTGTTCTCAGAACCAGAGTCGCTCTACTTCAAACCCCAGCAAAATCCAAAACTGTTACCAGAATGTAGACACAGCCTGTGCCCACAAAGCTACTCCTCCTAGGAACAGTATTCCACAACCCTGCCGTGCTATGGAAAACAACCTTATGTATGGTAAGAAACATCACTTACGAAATGACAGAGAGGCAAACCGTCAAGCTCTCAATCAGGCTACACAGCTGAAATCCCCAAAAACTATACACGAAATCAGCGAATTAAGGAGTAAGAATATGATAACACACTATCTTCCATACGTAATTGTCAGCGACATAGCTGAGAAACTACGAGAAATCCTCAAAAGCTACATGACTGCTGACAAAATCGTTATGCATGTTGGTTCAAATTACTCTTTAGAGCAGCAGTCTGAACTGTTAAAAAAGGACTTCACTGACCTGTTTGACTCCCTTGACTCTCTACAAGAGTCTGCAAGAGTACATACATCAGGTCTGATATCAACAGTTGGTCGTAGTGATGGGATGTTCGATTCTTTTTACTGAATCGTATCTTTGAATCTCGTTCATTCAAATGAACGAATCATTTTGATTCGTATCGTTCATTTGCGCATGCGCAGATCGAAATGAACGAAAAGAATCAGTAGGCTATACTGATCCGTACCGTATGTACTGGATCATAGAAATAAACCTTCGCAAAAACGAAGGATATAACGAAATTAATTAGCCATATAGGCCTAATGGATCATAGAAGTAATGCACCTGCGCATTTACGATAATGAACTAATCTCATACGACGTCTGGTAGAAAGTTTTACATTTGAGGCAATAAAATAAGTGTATTCAAATAAGTGTTGTTCATTTCTATCCCGCAGCCTGAACTTTATATTATTCAAACATTTGTTCATTTGAGGCAGTACGCATAGGCAAAATGTAACAGCCGTATAATCAATTCATTATAACAAAGACGTTCAGTGGCCAAGCAGTAATACGGATACGTGTGTAGTAAACCCATTATTTTAAATATCCAGCGTCATATGACTTCGTAACAATTAACATAATCTTAAAATATTTATTTTGTACTGTAATAGGATCAACAGATCCATTTGTAAACTATGATAAAGGTGCATTTGTCAAATTAGTAATTTGTTCAGACTAGTTAAGTCAGTCTACAGTGATGAGCAAACATGTGCAAATCCAATGCCCCGAAATGAAAGATATGAACGATCCAGGTACTAGTACCGAGCAGTATACTGGATCATAGAAGTAGTGCGCCTATGCGAAAAAGAACGAAATGAACGACTCATGTACCAGTACCGGGCAATGTACTAGTACGACATACTAGTACCGAGCAGTATACTGAATCATAGAAGTAATGCGCCTGCGCTAAAAAAGAACGATATGAATGACTCATGTACCAGTACGGAGCAGTATACTGGATCATAGAAGTAATGTGCTTGTGCCAAAAAGAACGATATGAACGATTCAGATACTAGTACCGAGCAGTATACTGGATCATAGAAGTAATGCGCTTGCGCAAAAATGAACGATTTGAACGATTCAGATACTAGTACCGAGCAGCATACTGGATCATAGAAGTAATGCGCTTGTGCAAAAATTAACGATTTGAACGATTCAGATAGGCCTACTAGTACCGAGCAGTATAATGGGTCATAGACGTAATGTGCCTGCGCGAAAATGAACGAAATGAACGATCCAGTATGAATCGTACGTACCGGTCTTTTAAAAGATTCGTTCAAAATGAACGAATCGTTCACGAATCGCCCATCACTAGTTGGTCGAGGTATAGGTTGCTTTAGTAGACTGTTAGTACTACACAGTTGGATTGCCTCAACATGTGCTGCCTGAGGTCTGAATTTCATCAACAATTTCGACCTGTTTTGGGACCAAAGAATTCTCTTTAAAAGGGACGGGATTCCTCTACACAACTCTGGACTGTGAATTAGGGATGCTATTGATTAATCGACAATCGATAAATTGATTGTAAAGAATTTACTCAATACAATCAAGATCTGAAGAACAAACAACGGGATGTTTCCCATTATATTCTAGCAATGAGTAAAATTATATATTTTCAATGAAGCGCCACCAGAGGACACAAATTCTAATTCTGCCAAGAGCAGCATCAGCATTGTGTTTGCTAACCTAGTGCTGCTGGCATTAACGTTACAACAGAAGTTGGAAGCCAGCTACATGTAGATGATCCACCCGCTTTGCAAAGTGATGAGACCCCGGAGGAACCCGTTGCAGCTACCCCCATCAGTGACTGTTTTCCAAGCCCAAAAGATGGATGTTTTGTCACAGCAGCAAAAATTCATTGTATGTGCTACTACATCAGCCCTTCAAGAAGACATTAGCAATGTTAAGGCTGACAAACTCAAAAGTGCATCTGAATGTATCAAACTACATTTGGTTTGGTTTGGTCTAACTGTTCACATATGAGGGAACCACGGTTGCTTTTGCACTTAATGCTGACTTTTATTGCACGGTCCTCTGGGCTAGATAAAAAACAATAACATTAATCTCTCTCTCTTTCTTCCTCATGCAGTCGCTCGTTGAGTAGACTGCATAATTATACATATTGTGCATGCGTTTTGGGGACTGTTCTTGTGTGTACTATGTAATAGAATACTGCCGGTATCCCTGCCAATTTCAACGGTATACTTGAAAACTTGAAGGTTTTTTGCGCTCTCAATGGCTACAGCTTCTCACGGGTTTCACAAAACCCCTTATGACAACTGAAAATATCAAACATGCTAGACAAATATCAGACTAGCAGAGATGCGTCTCCGAACTGAATACTTCGGTGACGGGAGTGAGCAATGATTTGGCACGGATCTGGGAGTTTTGTCGCAGACCATAAACAACGTGTCTGGGACAGTTAAATTGTCGCTAAAATCATGTAGTGTATACATGGCTTAAACGTTAAATACAGGAGCTGTTTTGTTAGCATAATCAGGAACAGCATTTAGCCCTGTAACGTTTTACTGCGGTTTCGGCTATAATATTGCCGGAACTAAGAGTCCTATAAGATTTCTATAGTTTGTTTAACGTTACTATTAATCGATGGTTGACCGTTAATGTTATCAATGGTCATTTAAGGCAAGTGCTTACAATTAGCAACCCTTCTGCGAATGCTTGCAGGCCATCTGGTATACAATAGCCTCCATTCTTCCATAGTTCCACCAAAACAGGAAATAGAAAATAGACAGCAATACTCTCCTATCAGGCAGATTTCTGAAAAACTGAGGAAAATAGTGGGCGAAATGAATGAACTAATTTCTATACAAAAGTAATATCATGCAAATCGTGCTACTATTAGCTTGTGGCATGGCAGTTTTTGTGAAACAGGGATATACAGTTATGTTACAGTGAATGATGACTTTAAAAGAAACACTGCAAAGCTGGTGTTAGACAGCCCAGAACAAGAACAATGTTGTGAATTCGATGACACCAATGCATATTACTGTTTTGACTAGAACAAGGACAAACAAACGTTTTACAGTTTATTCCTAACCTGTAATCTCTTTAAACCTCATAAACATCCCCACACAAAATTGCTTTGGGACAAGTTCCAACAAAATCAGCGCCACTAAACATTAGATCACTAACAAACAACTCTTTCTTAATTAATGATCTCATTGTCAACCATAATCTTGATTTCATGTTTTGAACAGAAACCTGGCTAGATGAAAATAGCAATCCAACACTCATCGAGGCAAGTCCAAAAAATGATAACTTTATTCACTCAGTGAGACGAAGCATATGGGGGTGGGGGGTCTGTGGAATGTAACATCGCTAATAAAATAATTATGTTACTAACTATAGACAGTGTGAGGGAGCTCCAGGTTTTCCCACACCACTTAGCAGTCAAGGCGGACACCTAGACAACCAACGTATTCTGCCTTGACTATGCAGTCCCAAAATAGAAAATCTGACATGTGTCACGTCCGAAAAAGCTCGTTAATTTGACGTGTTTTGCCACCGCCATTTCTTGGTGTATTAATGTCATTGCGCTCAGTCACCTTCATCCATAAGCAGTCCAAATACCTTCGCATATTGCGACTATGATGCCCTTCGCAGATGAAGACATTTAACAGCATTGCTACTAAAGACCTGCAAGATTGTTGCGGTATCAACCCCAGTGCTTGAAGTGGGGAAAAAAAGGTGCCGGTACTCTCTTACATTGGCAAATGGTTATGACATTTGAGATTACTACAGTGAAAAACAAAACTTTAAGATATTGCTGGTACAACAACAATTTATTGTTATTTATAACAATGTAGCTAAATGTATTTATTTAAACAAGTCATGTGTGTGTGTATGTCCCTTGACCAACAGTCAGGCCATGCATGTGTTTCGTTACTCACATTTGACATCGGTGTCATTGACTTAGGTAACGTTAAGGTTGGTAGCTGCAGACTCCTCATTAATGCTAGCAGTTCCGCTCACATCAACCTTCAAGGTCTAAGGGGTTTTAGGTCCGCCTGGCACAAAGTTAAACTTTTGGCCTATAGAAAGGTTATACTTTGACCTATAGTGAAGTGCTTCATGGTTTTTGACTCAGCAGACCCATGGGTACAACATGGATGAATGAAATCCAACATCCTGGGTTACTGAATTTTGTTTTATTAAATATTCATCCCCAAAAAACTAAAGAACATATGTGTGTTTGTGTATATATATATAAAGTCTGTAAACCATGATGAATAAAGCATTTTAATGCATATTGTCAAGCCCCCGGGGCTTGTGGACCAGTGTGCAAAGTTTGGAGGCCATACAACCAAGTCAACATCTAAATGCCGCACCCATTGCTTACTAAATTTCTATACGTTTTTGAAATACCAGCTTTTTTTTACGTCCTGTCTATAATGTGTTTAGTAAAAAAGGTTACTGTCTAAAACCATGACCAACTTTGAGGCGCTATAGCTCCGGATGTGTTTAACCCACAGGGATGAGCCACCACACATTCTCTTTGTCTGATCTTCATCTTTCCAACGGTACCAAGCATGTATGGTTCGCAAAATAATCACAAACGTCAGGAGACTGTAAAGGGTTTAAATTAACGTTAGTTTGAAGCTCATGAATCGTACCTGATGATTCTGTTGGACTTGGACCTCTGTTGACGGTGTCTGGCTCTGGAACACGCGTTCTTTTAGTACCTTTCTGAAGCCAGGCTAACATAACGACTTACAAAAAAACAGTTATTTTTAGAGAAACGTGATTCGTCAAGAGATCTGAAGTCACGTAGTGCCCTCTTGGTAGTGTAGTGTATGTAACGTTAGGAACATTACCAATCTCTCTGACACTGACCCTTTCTCTGTCTGTGTTATTGAGTACCGGCTACCTGGTGGTACGCAAGAAAAACTGTAGGTACGCTTAAGAGTAAAATGTAGAAGTGCCGGTACTGCTTACCGGTGAGTACCGCCCCACTTCGAGCACTGATCGACCCTATCCCAACCACTCTTCTGAAAAACAGTTTTTAATAACATCTCATGCCCTGTTCTAAATATTATAAATAAATATCTTGAATCTGGGATCTTCCCAAATGCTGTTATAAAGCCACCTCTTAAGAAACCACAACTAGACTCTGAGGTACTAAGCAACTATAGACCAATATCAAACATCACATTTCTACGTAAGGTACTAACCCTAACCCACTGAACACATTTCTAAAGGACAACAATATTCTAGGAAAGTTTCAGTCAGGTTTTAAAGAAAATCACAGCACAGGAAACAGCCCTGAACAAAATAGTAAAGGATTTAAGAATTAGCATGGATGCAAACAAAGTCTCGGTTCTAGTCTTCCTAGACCTGAGTGCAGCATTCAACACCATTGATCATGATATTCTACCACATCGTCTTGAAAACTGGGTTGGTCTCTCAGAAAGTGTCCTCAGATGGTTTCAAACCTACATTACAGGCAGAATCTTATTTGTCAGTCTTGGTGACTATGTATCCGGGGAACATGATATATTATGCAGTGTTGCACAAAAAAGCTGTCTGGCTCCACTACTTTTTTCATGATACATGCTTCCACTACGTGATGTCATCAGAGAACACAATGTAAATTTCCACAGCTATGCTGATGACACAAAGCTATACATTTCTGTAGAGCCAGATGACATAGATGAAATAAACTCACTCTTTAGGTGACTCATTTGCATAAATAATTGGCTGAGTGCTAATTTCCTAAAATTAAACAAAGATAAAATTAAAATCATCTTTGTTGGCCTCAAAATTAAAAGGGAGAAAATCAGCACGAGCCTTGGTAACCTGACTTCTCTGATCAAACCTGAGGTAAAAAGCCTAGGTGTTATCATAGACTCTGACCTAAGTTTTACCTCCCATCTTAACAAGGTGACCAAAACATCTTACTTTCACCACAGAAATATTGCTAAATGTAGATCATTCATAACCCAGAAAGATGCAGAGAAACTAAAATTCACACATTTATTACAACTAGATTGGACTACTGCAACGCCCTTCTTACAGGTCTCCAAAAAAAGTATTTGAGAAGATTCAACTCATCCAGAACTCAGCATTGAGTCTCTTAACAAGAACAAAGAGGCGAGAACATATTACTCCATATCTGAAGTCATTACACTGGCTGCCAGTTCCCTGCAGGTTTGATTTTAAGGTCCTCCTGCTTGTTTATAAAATTATAAATGCCTCAGGACCACAGATGAGGATTTACTTGAGTAAAATTACTTTTCTGAGTTCACAAGTTTTGGGAAGTCCCTACTTAAGACCAAAATGATCAGGTAAAGGGAGTTCATATCTTACCAGCAACCATGGTTGATTAAGATATCAACTACCAGTTCAGTTAACATTTTGAGCTCCACAACAATCTTGCTTTAATGTGTTATCTACATATACATGTGTTAGGTGATTCATTGTTCTTCAAATAAGCTATTTTTATTTTTCCTTCAACAGACAACTATACAACTACATCTATTTTTATATTTTTAAATATAGGGCCCAGCTGTAAAAGAGACATAAATAATAAAAAAAAGTTTGCCCAACTATCTTACTGATCATATGTCAATTTAATGGTTTAATACCTGTATTAGAAATATGTAATGAAAACACATTTCCGTTTACCAGATGTATTAGAAAAACTTTTAATTTTGATGTCACTATATTTATTACTTAATATGTTACTAGTATTCATATGCAAAGGTCTTAGGCTCTATAAAACTCAATAAATGAAAGATCCTTTCAAAAATATATAAAGTTAAAGTTCCTTACTATACTCGAGCAGAAAACAGTGAAAAACTAAAATGAATACACAAAAATGTCATGTGTCACACACTCACCCTTAGGTTTCATTGTCCTTCACCCAGTTTAATTCCTTCTACGCCTATTTCTGTTTCAGTTAATTAGGTTGGTTCTATCAGTGCATGATGTCATTGATCATTAGCATACTTATTGGTTAGCATTGTGTCAACATACACTGTCCGATATGCCTAAAAGGTAATCAGGTTTACATGTGAAATGCGATTACTTACAGAATGTTAATTTCTATCACCAAAGTATAAATAATACTCTTTAATATTGCATTTTATGGCAAATGAGGTTTGGAAAAACATAAATGTTTCTTGTTTACTGACACACTAATGCAAAACACAAAACACAATCATTACAGCTAAATTTAAGTCAAACAATATCTAGGGTGCCTAATACTTTTGCATAGTACTGTATATTACTGAATGTCCAAGGAATTATTGTTCTAAGAATTGCAGTTATAAGCCTAAAAACACATACACCCACAAATACTACATACACCCACACAGACATTCACACATTATTACACAGAGAGCAACAAAAACAACTAATTTCACCCCTATAAACATTTACTTTACCAATTATTGTTCCATCAAATTAATGATGAATTATGAAATGATTGTCTCTGCCTGTCATTCAATTGGATGTTGTTTAATTATTATTAATAGTGTTATTTATATATAAAATGTTTATCCATTATTTAACTAGATCATACTGAGATTTTCATTTCTTTTTCAGGTGAGATGTTGAAAAAGAAACAAACTCAACATTTGAAGCTAAAACGGTGCAATTGTAATAAGTTGACATCTGTATGAGCAGCCCATGGTCATTTGATTTAAAATCAACAACTGGAATGAAACATATGTGGCTGGTACAGCCTGTCTAAAGCAATCGTCCCTGTAGTCTGTCAGAGTGACACTTCAAGCAGTCTATTGGGAATATGAAGAGAAGACTATTCAATGAAACTCAGTAGTCAGATGTGGAGAAAGTAGCAACATCAACTTAGAAGATTTTTTAGAGGTAAGAAGTAGCTTATAAATTATTTTTCTTAAATTTCATACCCCTGTTGTTACAGGAAATTCAAGACATAACCTTAAATAATTATTCAAGGTTCACAAAGGCTTTAATTTGTCATTTCTACTGTAATAACTACTGCAATTAAAAATGTAACAAACCCCTACAAACAAATTAACAATAATTATAATCCATATAATAATTCATGTTTCCTGCTGTAAAAAACTATGGCAAATGAAAGGCTGTTGCCATGTTTAGCTCTGTGGAGCTGTCCTTGGTGCTATAAATGGTTAAGCTGGCCATTGTGCTGAAAGTGAGCAAGGAAAGAGGAAAGCAAGGATGTTAGTAAGTGTTATAGATTTGTACATATTGATAGTCAACAACAAGGCTGTATATTGTTGTTGTTGATTCTTCAAAGTTTCAAGTTGTATGAATCACACACCTTATACCAGATGTAAGTTAAAAAGGTTAGTCTAGGATAAGCCATTTAAAAGAAAATCTAGAAACAATTCTAAAAATAAAAAATGTGTTAAGGAGATAAAATAAAAATGCCATGTTCACAAGGTAGTGTGAATTGAATGTGTCTATACCTATGTGTGTGTGTGAGCGTGTTTGTGTGAGGTGCAAATCAGGCTGCAGGGAAGATTGGCTGTTAGGTTAATTAACTTAGAATCTGTTGGCCTGGGGGTAGGATCTTGTTTCCCTGTCTCTCTGTCCTGGATATGTAGCTCCTGAACGTCTCTGTCTGCTGGAGGGTTGTGGCAACAGACCTTGGCTTAGGTGGTGCCATTTCACGTGGATCACTGTGTGTGGTTAATGTCCCAGAGGAAAGGCTGTGATCGCTTTATTTCCTTGGCATGTTCGGTTGCTGAAAAAATGGAGGACAATTTAAACCAGACAAGGGACCTGGGGGGGCGGGACCTGGGGGGCGTGACCTGGGGGCGTGACCTGGGGGCGTGACCTTGGGGGCGTGACCTTGGGGGGTGGGACATTGGGGGGGGACCTTGGGGGGGGGCAAGTGGTGCCCAGCAGCTGTAAATAGGTGTCCATGCTTAAGAGTCACATTGTGTTCAAACAATGTGTTTAGCTTGTCTGTGACCCGTTAAGTTAGGATTCAGTTGTTTTGCAAAGATCAGTGCTGAGTGGTTTGTAGTCTGTTGTCTCTTTCTGTCTTTGTACGAGATTGAAATCCTGGTCCAGTATATGCTCGGTCTGTGGATTGTTAAATTATTGAAGGTTAGTGAATATCAGCAACAACAGCTTGTTTGCAAAAACATTTTAAACAACGCAGTTATCTGGGGATCAAAGTTACCAAGCTTTAGTAAATACTACTTAAATATGTTACAAAGCTCTACTCTTTGCTCTTTAAATACGTTACAAAGCTCTACTCTTTGCTCTTTAAATACGTTACAAAGCTCTACTCTTTGCTCTTTAAATACGTTACAAAGCTCTACTCTTTGCTCTTTAAATACGTTACAAAGCTCTACTCTTTGCTCTTTAAATACGTTACAAAGCTCTACTCCTTACAATTTAAAGATGTTTTTACAGTAAGCTCTACTCACTGTTTAAAGCTTACATTTTCATCTTGAATGGACACGTTTTTAGTTTTTATAAAACATAAATGAAACACAACAGAAGCAGCCCTAGGCTGTGTTCAGGTTCAATCAGAGTTATGTTTTGTTCTTCAAGTGCCCTTATGCTATCAGCCAGAACAGGGATTCATGCAGACAGAATGACTCTTGTAATGTATTATTAGGTTGTACATTTGATTACAAAATGTTATGGGTTGGGTTATACAAAAGGGTTTACTTGACCATCACTGTACTTACAACATGAGTTGTTAAACATTCAGAGCATTCAATACTTTCAACATGAGTTGTTAAACATTAAGAGCGTTCAGTACTTTCAACATGAGTTGTTAAACATTAAGAGCGTTCAGTACTTTCAACATGAGTTGTTAAACATTAAGAGCGTTCAATACTTTCAACATGAGTTGTTAAACATTAAGAGCGTTCAGTACTTTCAACATGAGTTGTTAAACATTAAGAGCGTTCAATACTTTCAAAATGAGTTGTTAAACATTAAGAGCGTTCAGTACTTTCAACATGAGTTGTTAAACATTAAGAGCGTTCAGTACTTTCAACATGAGTTGTTAAACATTAAGAGCGTTCAGTACTTTCAACATGAGTTGTTAAACATTAA
>JACXGM010030594.1:0-13239 GCA_016801145.1 Umbra pygmaea
CTGAAAGCCCGGTCCCCCATGGTAGAGTCAACACTGAAAGCCCGGTCCCCCATGGTAGAGTCAACACTGAAAGCCCGGTCCCCCATGGTAGAGTCTAGTTTAGAATGGTAAGAAGGCCAGAGGCAGAGGAGTGGAGACTATGGGAGGGTGTGTGTATGAGGAACAGGTCAGAGGTAAGAGGGGCGTGACCATGTAGGGCCTTATAGATGAGGAGCAGGATCTTGTAGGTGATGCGGGATATGACAGGAAACCAGTGAAGGAGGTGCAGTGTGGGGGTGATGTGTTCAGTGAAGGAGGTGCAGTGTGGAGGTGATGTGTTCAGTGAAGGAGGTGCAGTGTGGGGGTGATGTGTTCAGTGAAGGAGGTGCAGTGTGGGGGTGATGTGTTCAGTGAAGGAGGTGCAGTGTGGAGGTGATGTGTTCAGTGAAGGAGGTGCAGTGTGGAGGTGATGTGTTCAGTGAAGGAGGTGCAGTGTGGAGGTGATGTGTTCCCATGGTTTGGTGCGTGTGAGAACCATGGCAGCAGAGTTCTGGACATACTGAAGCCAATCCAGGGCTTTGCCTGACACCACAGATAGGACTGCATTTCAGTAGTCCAGACGTGATGTTACATAAAAGTGTATGAGGGTCTCTGCTACTGGGTCAGTGAGAGATGGGCGAAGCCTGGATATGTTCCGGAGGTGGACGAAGGCAGATGAAAAAAGTGACAGCCTTGATGTGGGGCTCAAATGAGAGAGTGGGGTCAAAGATGACACCCAGATTTGTGACTTCAGAGGATGGACAGATGGAGCAGCCATCAAAAGACAACACAAGATACCCCCCCTCCTAAGAAGAGCCCTAAGAGCCTCCAACATGATCTGTTTTATTGCTGTTGAGTTTAAGTTGATTAGCAGTCATCTAAATTTTCTTTGAGACAGTTGATTAGTGATGGGGAAGAAGGACTGAGTTGGGATTGTAATGAATGTATATCTGGGTGTCAACAGCATATGAATGGAAGTTAAGACCATGGTGGACAATGACCTCACACAATGGTAGCATGTATGTGATGAACAACAGGGGTCCAGCACAGAACCCAGTGGTAGCATGTATATGATGAACAACAGGGGTCCAACACAGAACCCAGTGGTAGCATGTATATGATGAACAACAGGGGTCCAAGAACAGAACCCTGCGACACTCCTTGGTTGACCGGAGCTGAGGGAGATATAGAGTTCCCCAGAAACACAAACTGCTTACTGTCAGATAGATAGGATCTGAACCAGAAAATTGGAGTTCCAGTTCTGCCCAGAACTGACTCCATACCTTCCAGGAGGATGGTGTGGCGGACGGTGTCAAAGGCAGCAGACAGGTCCAGGAGAATGAGAATGGTAAAATGTCAGGAGTCAGCAGCAAAGAGGTCATTGATTATTTTGATCAGGGCAGATCCAGTGCTGTGCTTGACTCGGAACCCTGATTGAAGAGGGTCAAACATGATTGGTCATGTGACACTGTAGTTGTTTAGCACGCTCAAGGATTTTAGCCAGAAATGGGAGGTTGGAAATGGGCCTGTATTTATCTGGATCTGATCCTCGTTTCTTGAGGATGGGTGTGACTGCAGCCATTTTCAGTGATGAAGTAACAGCACCAGAAAGGAATTCCCAATACCAACCACAAGGGGGCAGATGGAAGGTGGACAAGCCTTTACCAGGGAGCTGGGCATGGAATCTAGTGGGCAGGTGGAGGCTCTAGATCTGGTGATCAACTCTGCAATCTGGGCTCCATCAACAAGTGAGAAGGCAGAGAACCAGCAGTCTGTCCAGAGGGCTGAAGGCTTAGAACTAGCCTCAACCTGAGCCTGAGCCAAGGTGGGTAGAACTGGAGCAGCTGATAGAATACATTTTAATCTGAAAGAAATTCAAAAACATATTTGTCAAGAGTCAGTAATGTGGGAAGTGTCCAGGGGCCAGAGTAGTCTATTGATAGTGAGAAAAGCATTCTGGGATTTGGTTGTTGATGTCAGGATAGTAGACTGATTTGGCCTTGGAAAGAGCAGCCTTGTAGTCCTTCCCGTGATCCCTGTAGGCCTCAAAAGTGTACTGTGAGATTTTTTTATATAGCCGCTCAAGTTGACGGCCATTAGACTTTACAGTACGAACCTTAGTGGTAAACCAGGATCCAGACAGAAAGGAGAAATAACGGGTTTTCAGAAGGGCAACCAAGTCAAAGGTGTAGGAGAGGAGTGTGTTATAGTGAGACACCAGCTCCTCAGATGATGAAATCAGAGGCTCAGGGCGGTTAGGAGTTTGAAGCCTGTTTCCAAGAACTATGGTGCTGACAGATTTTATATTCCTGTATGTAATGGACCGTTTTTCCCCTCAGCTTTGTTAGACGGATGGACACATTACACAGGATGGCAAGATAGTCAGAGATGCCAAGCCATGCAGTCTGGAGGGAACAAAACCTGTTGACCACACAAGGTCCAGTACATGGCCTTTCTTATGAGTGGGGAATTGGACATGTGTGATATTGAAACAATCCAGGGGTGACAAAAACTCAGCGGAAACAGCACAGCTGTCTGAGTCAACATGGATGTTAAAATCACCCAATATAAGAGTGAATGGTGACATGGAACGGATAAAGACAGAGGAAGGTAATGGAGGGCGGTAGATTAATACAACTTGCAGAGGTTGAGGACCAGCCAGCTCAAAACCAGACATTCAAATGACGTGGTACTGGGTATGGGAATGAGCTTCACGTTAAAGTCTATGTGATGTATAACAGCAAGCCCCCCACCCCGACCCACCCACAAAACGAGGCTTCTGTTGGTACACATAGCCGGGGGGGTGGCTTGATTAAGTACCATGAAGGCATTAGGCTGCTGCCAATTTTCTGTTAAAAACAACACATCAATATCCTTGTCAATTATAACATCATAAATGAGTGGTCATTTGTTGTTATGAGAACGGGTGTTCAGCAGAGCAAACGATTTGGAGTTTTTTATGGAAGAATTGGTAAAAGGCTGTAAAACGGTAACCACATTCTTAAAGCTTTAAGATGCTGTTGCCCTAATTTGACTTTTTTGGGAGTTGGGTGCTTGCCCAGAATGAATGAATATTACAGTTCAGTGACTCATGTGTATTTATTTCCGCCGAGAGCCCCTGTGACAGGGAGCCACCCAGCGCACAAATTCACAGGTCGCAAATGCGTACATGGGAAGAGGGGGTTTTAGACCATCCAGTCTGTAGACCGTAAAGTTCAGCAGGAGAATATGATGTCCGAGACATGAACAAATCCCTTTCTAAGCTTGAGGGAAATCGGTAGATGGTCCTGTTAAATGTTAGATGTTTCTGTTAAACACTCATACTGGACCTCACCTTCATGTCATCCAAGACCTCTGGAACAGGAGCCACGTCATGGTGTCTGGAAAACAAAAACATGGACATGTCATGAAGGACAAATTTTGACTGTTTCCTCAACACTACCCTTTGGTGATTTCCACAATATGATCCAAAGGGACAAGTAGTGGTGAGGGGATGCTAACTATAATGTCCCTTTATCCTTCACAAACCACGGCTAGAAACCAACTGCAGACTCAATATTAACTTAAGCTCTGTGTTTGTAAATAGTAGGGTGTAGTGGCCTCTAGGGTCCGTTTTGGACGCATCTTTCAAGACTGTGGGATGCTGAAACTAACAAGCTTCATGTTTCTGGCAAAATTATTTTTTGCAACTGTTCATGTAGACATATTACAAATTGTTCATGTAGACATTACAAAGTGGCAAGGGTTCACATGTCAAACAAAGCGGAGAATAGACTTGCCTAAAGCTTGGGGGATGGAGCTACCGCATTGTCCCCATCCTTGTTCTACAATTGTTTTCTAACATGCCATCCCCAACAACATTACATATTTTATGTACAGCTCTGTAAAAAATTAAAGAGACCACTGAAAGTCTTAAATCATTATCTCTACAGTTCTTTGACATTTTAACTATAGAAGCAACCCAACGCTCACTGTATTCCTCTGCCAGTAAAGCCAGAATTGAACCCTTCTTTTCCTCAGTGAAACCTTTCCTTTTTAACTCTTTTGGCATGATCAATAGTTATTTTTTTATCAAATTATTTTTGGAGGTACTACTATCACTTGCCAACCTAGTGTAAGACCGTGACTTTGCCTTACAAGACTTGGTTAAGGTGCTTTCAATCAGTTGCTAAAAAATTTATTCAGAAAACGCACACCTGGTGTAGGCGAGGTGCTGGCTACTGGAGGTATACTATTAAAGAAAATATCAGCCGCACACTCTATGCTCTGATGCAAAGCAAAATTTAATAATATCAAATCAACGTTTCAGCAGACACGCTACCTTCATCAGGGTTTATCAGTACCTAATTCAGTGGAATGAGGTGTGCCTATGTTGGAATTCAACAAATACTGGAATTGAATGGTTTGTATACATGTAGAGATGCTGATTGAAGTAAAAAAGTATATACAGTGGGCTGTATGACTGGCAAATTACTGGCACTCCTGACTGGCAATGCACAAACAATACAATTAGAGAAAAACTCAAAATACCAACATGTGAGAAATACTGTAATTTTCAGTGTCAATGGAACCAACCAAAATCAATAATTGATTAATTTAAAAATCAATGTCCTCCACATCAAGGTTTCACAATCAATGGCACTCTTAAAGACTAATGTAAATAACATCTACCAACATGAAACCAGGAATTAAATTCCACTTACTTAAGTTCATCAAAGTCTAAAGGAACCACATTGATCCATTATGTCACTTCCGGTTCAATTATAGTATAAAAATGAGGTAACAAATGAATGCAATATCCCTTTGTCATCCAACACCATGAAGAAAAGTCCATTCTAAAGAGACAGATGGTCGTAGACCTTTATAAATTTGGTAATGGCTACAAGACCCACAAACGATTGAATATAGCCCTGAGCACTTTAAGGGTAATTATTAGAAAATTCTAAAGTTATGAAACAGTTGAAAACCTCACAGGTAGAGAACGCATATGCCTTTTGCCCACCAGGATAGGTAGGAGGATGGTGAGAGAAGCAACAAAATCCCCACAAATCACTGAGACCAAATTGCAGGCCTTGGTGGCATCTTGGGGTCACCAGGCTTTGGTCAGATACAGCATCGGTTTTTCAATTTTTATAGAACCTTGATTTGAGAAATTGTGTGTTAAATATTAGTTTGGTTGGTTCCATGGCAACATTAATAAAGTATAGTGTTTTTCACATGTTGGTATTTTGATATAATTATATTGTTTATGTTTTTATAGTATTATTTCTGCATTGCCAGTAAGGGATGCCAGTACCTCTGGAGCCCAGTGTATAGCTATACACCAATCAGCCATAACATTATGCCTAATAGTGTAGGTCCCCCTTTTGCTGCCAAAACAGCAGCCACATATGCAACATCAGTGAGCCTTGGCCACCCATGACCCTGCCACCGATTCACAGCTTTTCCTTCCTTGGACCACTTTTTATAGGTACTGACCACTGCAGACCGGGAACATCCCACAAGAGGTGCTTTTTTGGAAATGCTCTGACCCAGTCATCTTGCATCACAATTTGGCCATCACAAATCCTTACGCTTGCCCATTTTTCCTGCCTCATCATTTTGGGCAATTGTATTCTAGTAAAATTTTCAGTGTATCTGAGATTAGGTTAGGTTTTTGAGATTAGGTTAGTTGAGTCTGGTCCTCGTTCTGTTGTTTACGAACGTTTTCCATCTGCATTTTGAAATACACAAATATAATAAACACAAAATCATTGACAAGAATAGAGACCATTCTGTTTCCATGCCTTTTTCCAATATGCTGGGAAAAACAAACCTCCTTCAGACCACACAGAGACTCAGAAGATGGCGATTTGTGATACAGCTCGGGCGACTGTCTACCTTTACGTCTCCCCCTACCCACCTGCCTCCCTAGACTCTGCTTTCTGTCTACATTTACCTGTGCGCCCGGGACTCCCTACACACCACACAGATGGGTTTGTTGTCACTGTGGCAGTAGAGTTTCAGCTCCTCTCCATGTCTCTCGCATTTCCCACCTAGTTTGACTGGCTCGCAGGGTGCCGGTTGAGTGCGAGGCTTCAGGCACTCCAAGTCACTCAGCTTATCGACAAGGTTTTTAACCAGGTAGTTCTTAGTAAAGCTTATCTTGTAGAAAATCTGTAGAGACCATTCAGAGTGATATGGTGTGGTTAGGGGACATTTAAAATGCATACTGTTGTTCGATGCTTAGACTGGGACAAAAGAGATGAATTGGTGGGAAAGAAGTAGCAAGAGACTTTATGAAAACTCATCATCTAAAAAGACAAAATAGCCTAAGAGGACACACAGGCATACATTTCAAAGTCACTAAAGAATGCAAAGAATAATGCAAGAATTTAGTCTCTATATGTTGATAAAGCTCACATTGAAAAAATGAAAAATGTTTGTGGATTGTACTGAGCATTGCTGTTTTGGTGTTCATGTACACACACACACACACACACACACACACACACACACACACACACACACACACACACACACACACACACACACACACACGCCTCCTACTATGAAGAGGTGTGATGGGCAAAAGAGCAGTGTGCAGGTCTTTCTCTGTAATGGAAAAGAGCCAGGACAAAGCCTACATTTAGATAGTGATAGAAATGCATGTCATGGTAACATTCGGCTGAGATTCTGATGCGGAACACACAAAATAAAACACCTCGCAAAGCAAGTTCATTAGCTAAAGTACCTAACAAGCTAGAGCACAAAGACAGATTGTTTTTTTTCAGCATTTTCAGCGTGCCAACTAATGATCTCATTCGAAACCATTGGAAACGCTTAGCTAGTAAGCGTTACCTATCTATCTATATACATGCATTGCATATTCCACATATTTAAATGAACGCGAGCACATTTGAGATGACAAACAACTATAAACGCTAGCTAGCTCTAGCTAACAGCTATAAGATAGTTACATAGCCACAGTAACTAGCATTAGCACTGAATACCAACAGACCATTCTGCACTCGGGGCATTGATAACCCACGTCTTCTCCTCCGTTCTCCTCCCAGTGCATGAGGATGCAGGACTTGCAGAAATTGTGTCCGCATTTTAGGATGACGGGGTCATTAAAATAGTCAAGGCAGATACTACAAATCAACTCTTTCTGCAGCTCGCTGCCCCCACTGTTGGTTCCTGTAGCCATGTTGTTTACCAGCAGTGCACGTTTCCGTAGTGAAGAAGAACGCGGAAGTATTGGCTCAACTTGGATCCTGGGTTAGTGACGTAGTGGCAACCTGTAGCTTTGTGCGTGTTTCGTTTCTGTCTTTAGTAACATCACTTACGATGCTATCAGTTAATTTTGGTGTCAATATTGTAGTACCACAATCCAGTATTTGATTTTAGGATTATTATTGTCAGACATCAATTGTCAGTCAACATATATAAATATATATACATACATACATACATAATATATACATTTCAGCAGGAAACCACCAACTTTGAGCATTCTGCTAAAAGTGACGTCATAGTATTGGTATAATGAATTCCTTCAAAATAAAGGCCCGAAGTTAAATGCACATAAAGGTGTATAATTCCTGAATTTGGTTAATGAACTCGAAACAAAGGCAGGTTTTATTATGTTTTAAGCATGGACAAGGAGTGAGATGTGGGAAAAAATGTAATGTATTTGAAAAAGGGTTTAAAAAAATGATTGAGATCAATTAACATTATACAGTGTCAATGCAGATTGCTCAAAAACAACGAAACTATAGCTATAACAAGTGATGGGAATAAATACTGTAATAAATTACTTTTCTGGGTTGGGCTGAGTTCCCAACTTTTGGGAAGTTCCTCAGTAAGACCCTAATGACCTGGTAAAAGAAGTTCACAAATTACCAGTTATCTACGCAAAACTAAAACTTTCATTTGGAACAATGGGAAACATTCTAAAATTACAGAACTTCTTTACCTGGTCATTAGGGTCTTATTGAGGAACTTGGAACTTCCCAAAAGTTGTTAACTCAGCCCAACCCAGAAAAGTAATCTATTACAGTACATATGCCCATCTCTGGCTATAACTATAACAACAAAACTACAGTGCCCTAACCCATGCTCTGAATAAACGTTATGGTGTGTTTTATAGTGCCTCAAGTGCCAGAGGATAAGGTACACACCATAACGTTGGGTACACACCATAACGTTTATCCATAGCATGTGTTACGGCACAGGCTATAGTTTTGTTGTTATATATCAATCTGCATATATAATATCGGCCTATAGTGACTTGAATGGTAAAGTGGCTAGGGTCCATGCTTTTGTGTTGTTGGCTATACTGCCTCAAGTACTGGAGGATGAGACTTTTTCTGGATAAAACACACCATAGTGAAAGTTTATCCAAATCATGGTTAATGCACAAGCTATCGTTTTGCTGTTATCAGACAATATATTGAATACAATTGTATGTACAAAATATATTTTACACTTAAATGTACATTTTTTCCTATCAAATTATCTTATTGTTTAAGGAAACAATTCAGTTGGATTTGATTCCAAATCACTAGATTTACAATGAATTTACAATGATTATAAAAAATAGAATTTAATGGTTTCAAGACACCAATAACCTTTAAAAGGAATGTAGATATTTAAAAAATATATATACTATTTCAACTTCACTAACAGCCCTAATTCTTCTGTTTGGCCCTATCTTGCACCCGGCCCAATGCAGCCCAAGGTCTGAACGCAGGTGTCTTTGCTAGTCTAAAGCTGAATTTACACCAGACACGGCAAAAAATCATGTTTTTTTGCTGTGTCTGGTGTGAATTCAGCTTTAGGGTTACGGCCCTATCTTGCACCCGGCGCAATGCAGCGCAAAGTCTGAACGCAAATGTCTTTACTAGTTTAAGACCGACGCAGTTGTCATTTTCCCATCAGGCGCCTGCGTTGTTTAAATAGCAAATGCACCTGCGCCCATATTTGCGCCCATGGGAGTGCTGGTCTAACAGGGAGGTGTGTTTAGGATAATTCTTGGTGTATTGCTATCTTGAGGCATCGGAAAGTGATTGCGCCATTGACCATCAAAAACCTGGTCTAAAGTCAATGGCGCAGCATGTCATAGTTATTTTAACAGCAAATTAGTCAAATGCTCAGATGGCAAAGGCACAGCCGGTGAACACTATGCTTGTTGCACACACACAGGGAAGCGTAGCAGAACACGAACATGCAAAAGATTACAAATAAAAATATTACGGTGCAAATTCGCCGTCAGAATAGCAATGCGCGAAAGGTACAAACGTGCCTGGCTCTTAAAGGGAATGGGAGATGAATCTCTGATTGGTTTATTGCATGTTACGCCCAAAACACGCATATGAATTAACGAAGACACTTAGTACAACCCTTTTAGACCCTTTTATCCGCTGTCAAACTAGCAAAAGTGGATTTTACGGCCACAAACATGCTTACAATTGAATGGCAAAGAGAATAACCCGTTTTAACAAGGAAATACACCAAACAAATATAGTGGTATATACAACTAGAATACAAACAGCAGCACAACACAGCGTGACTTCAAATGGTATAGGAACAATAACCCACACCCTCAGACACTGGACTACAGCTTAAATAGAAGCAGGCAAGACAGCTGATTCCTGCTGAGATGATGAGCTTGAGTGATGGGAGCGGTGGCTTCAGTAGGCGGGGGAGTCCGAGCGCCTACACCTATGTGCGACAGCAGGCGGAGCTCCGAGATCTTCCATGCTGACAGACATTTGCAACACTCAAAACATTTACAATCAATAAATACAAAGAAATCTAAAAATATTTTAAAACATAAAAGGCATAGAGCACATTTGCAGGCAAAGAGATAAAAATATGAAATGTAAAGGAACATATTAAAAGAAGGAAAGCAAAAGCATTTGAGTGCAGGCTTAGTTGAAGGCTAAAGTGAAAAGATTTGTGTTTAACAGCTTTTTGAATATATAAATAGATGATGCTTCCTTGATATTTTTTGGTATATTGTTCCACAGCATTGGAGCATATTTAAAAAAGACTCAGTGGGAGTATTTCAGAGAATTCTGGTAGGAAGGCTGGAATTTGTTTTGGTGGTCGGTAGATTGTTAACATCAACAATGGTATTTCTGCTTTGAGAGTGAAGGCCACATATTCAAATGTTGAGAACACTCCCAGATCGACCTTTGTACAGCAAAAATTATTCATGGTAAATCACATCTATTCTACCCCACTGTCTGCTTTTTCTCCCTGACTGAATAAATTCATAGTTTTTTGGACTTGCCTCGATGAGTGTTGGATTGCTATTTTCATCTAGCCAGGTTTCTGTTAAAAACATGAAATCAAGTTTATGGTTGACTATGAGATCATCACTTAAAAAAGATTTCTTTGTAGGTGATCTAACATTTAGTAGTGCTGATTAAGTTGGAACTTGCTACAAAGCTATTTCGTGTTTGGGGATGTTTATCAAGTTTGAAGAGATTACAGGGTGAGAATATACTGGAGAGATTTTGTTTGCCCTCGTTCTAGTCAAAACAGTAACAAGCATTGGTGTCATTGAATTCAAAACAGTGTTCTTATCTTTGGTTGTTTGGGTACAGATTGATCTGCCTAACATCAGCTTTGCAGTGTTTCTATTAAAGGCATGCACTATAACATAACTGTCCATCTGAATTTCACAAAAACTGCCATGCCACAAGCTATTTTTTAATAATACCGCAGTAGCATGGTTTGCGTGACATCACTGTTGCATAGAAAGTAGTTAATCCATTTTGCCCACTGTTTTCCTCAGTTTTTCAGGATTGGAGATTATTGCTGATTATTGCTGTTTATTTTTAATTTCCTTCTTTGGTGGAACTACTGTACAGAGGATATTGTATTCCAGATGGCCTGCAAGCATTCATAGTTATAAGAAACATTGTGCCAATGAAAAAATTTGTGAAGAGATAATGATAACTCCAAAATGTTTTGATCCCTAGCGAAGGGGAAGCTTGTTGACCCCAAACCCCCCCCCCCCCACCGAGATTCTGAGATAAAATCTTGTTGAGGACCTCAATTGTTCCTTTTTTCAGCGCAGAGTATCTGGTAATGTGAGACGTTCACGGATCGAATCTTACACCTCATGATTTGCTCTCATACAAATTGGGCTCGCCCCGATCATATCAAACATGTTTGATATTTATCGGGATGAGTAAGATTGTGATAACGTCAATACTGTCGCAATAACCAATAGGAAACAAGTCTACGACGAGACGGTAGTGACAGACATTTCCAAATGGCAACGCGAAACTTGTAACACAGATCAATTGGACTTCAGAGATAGAGGAGAGATAGGATATGGTCTCACCACGTTTCCTCTGTGACGATACCCACTCAGATTTAATGCTGGAGTGCTTTTACCAAACATACATTTAGGGAATGCTTTAAGAATGGTTTACCTCGAGGAGAGGGTTGAAAAACACTGCTGTACACAATTAACCACCACCCCCCCAAAAAGAATGTCCTCCTAAAAAATGTAAAAAGCTAAAAGTTGAACCACAAAAAACCACCAACAATTAAGGTCTAAAATAAATGTATGCATTTTGGGAAATCAGATTGCAAAACCAGTGACACTGAAAGCTGATCAGACAGACTACCCTGTGTGCTGCGTTTCAGAGTTTTATATTGTCAAACAAGCCAGTCAGAAATGAGAAAAATACATATTTTGAAAATATATATTTTTTTGATTCAGAGTCAGTGAAAAAAATCCTGTTCTTGTTTTTATTTGAGGAGGCCAGATGAAAATTTTAACATGGACTATCTTGGAAAGGTTGAACAGTAGCTAATCTGCCAATCACAGGGTGTCATCCAGGATTATTCCACACTTCTTTTCATACTGCGAGTGGAACCCAGTGAAGTTGTAAAATGTGAAGGAGACATCTTGGAGTGGAGGAAGAGCAGCTCCTTCTTGTTTAGGTTAAGCTTGATGTTGTAGGCCTACATCCACACAAAAACGTGTGTCGGAAGTGAGGACGGTGATAACTGGAGTGTAATTTGTATTGCAATTATTTCCCTCTCTAACATGCAAACAATAGTGCCACCAATTAGCTGTGCAGGCTATTATGTTGAGTAGTGATTCCCAAAAAGGCATACTTCTATTCTCTGGATTATTGATCTAATCACAAAAGGTACCATACTTCAGAAGAGGTAAACACCTGAATGAGCAAAATTCAATGATACAACAATTGAAAAAGTTTGAGCTGCCCAGATGTCTTTCAGCTGTACTGGGTGGAAGTCATATGACTTCTATGACCATTTTGTGAGCTAACATCCAGACTAACTTGCCACCATCTGTATTGTATCTTACAGTACCTAAAGTACCAACACTTAAAAAAAAGACAGAACCCAAGTCTGACCCTTATTACAACTGTAAATAGTAAAAATCAAATACAGTTTTATTATTCATTATGCAGAACATTTTTATTTTTGGGATTCACATGTTGTTACAAAATATATTACAGTGTTGAAATTGCCCACAACATACCCCAACATGTTTTTTTCACAGATATGAACATGAAAGACATACAAGTTAAACTAATGGTGAGGAGTACAGATTTATGGAGTAATATTATCCTGCATTAGCAGCAGTCCTGTCAACCACTTGAGGCCATGTAATGTGTTTCAATATAGATTACAGTGCATAGCTTGGGTTGATACATGTTCGAAATCTGCATTTTATAAAAAAAGTGCATTTGGTTGTTCATGTATGAGCTATATGCTAGAGACACATTTATACCTAGTTTCATGTCTGGATCTAGCAATGCTGATCTTACTTCAGTGTCCATGTGATCTTATTAATTGTGTAACACCAATCTAATATGTAGACCTGATCGTGGATCAGCATGATTCTCAGAGACGCTGGCGAATGGAGTCATTCTAAGTTATGCTAATTTTGAAATATTTCATGAGTAATTTCAAGGCCCAGCTTGTGATTGATCAATAATGAGGTTTGATGGCGCAGTGTCCATCATAGAGCAAAGCCAGATTGTCACAATGTCTGTAGACTCTGTCCTTGTTTTGTGTCACTACAGGGTGTTATCTCCCCTATGTGTTTTGTTTTGGTTTGGTTTCCCGCTCTTTGTGTCACATGATCCCATCACATGTTTTTGTCAGCCTATCAGTTCTGTTGTTTATTCCACACCTGCACCTCCTTCCCTCGTTAGTATGGTATTTAGTTCTGAGTGTTTG
>JACXGM010030595.1:0-13164 GCA_016801145.1 Umbra pygmaea
TCTAGTGGTTAGAGCATCTGACTGGTGTCCATAAGGTTGTCTAGTAGTTAGAGCATCTGACTGTCCATAAGGTGCCCTAATAAGACAAAGGTTTTGATTGTTGCTCCAGAATATGTTGTCCCCACAATCAAACAAGGTATTGGGTCACTTTCTTTAATGCTGGGTTGAGTGCATTTCCAAGCATAGAAAGTAGTTTGGCACAGTCAGGAATCGAACCTTCCACTGTCTGAGTGATCTGATGCCCCGTAATGAAATATGAAAGAAAATCCAAGAACGAATTCTACCTCTTTTTTATCATCTAAATGCCTGGCCTGCAAAGTCAAGTGTCTACTGTGTTTTTCTATTTTGTCTCTTATATAATACTAGCATACATTTAAAACCAGAGGCGGTTCTGTGGATTGGGATATATCAACACTATAGGTAATGTCAGAAGAAACTGGGCTGAGGAAGTGTCCAAAGTAAATTTTCCATCGCTCCTTGGTGAAGGTTTATTTCAACACAATCTGCTTATTGAAAAATGCATTCCATAGATTTTAGGGAACTTTAATTTCAGTTCATTGTTCTTTAAAAGTCACAAAAACACCATTCCCCATTATTATTATTATTATTTCCAACATAACCATTGACGCAGTCTGCAATGGAGCGGTGTCAGCCCGTCCACCGTGTTGTATCTCCCATCATTGATACGGACATCAAGGTAACATGGGATTCAATGATTTATGCTTTGGCAGTATTTTTGGCTGAGGTTTTTATTTGAAAGGTCAGAAAATATACCTGCTTCATCATTTGGCTTAAGCCTACTGACCTATGACAACTAATAACAGCTTGATAATAGTTGAAGCTGTTGATGACTTAATGACAGAACATTCTCATGGTAACAAGTATATTATGGAGGGTGAGCCGACTCCAGATGACTGTCTGCAGAGTCTGTGAGTGAGGATTCCCTCCTAAGATGTGTGTGTGTTTCGTGTGTGTGTGAGAGAGAGAGAGAGAGAGAGAGAGAGAGAGAGACAGAGAGAGAGACAGAGAGAGAGACAGAGATGATGATGTGTCCTGGGGTCCTCAACAGGATTAAGGGCAGGGACTACTCAGTCAAATTCATTCTGTTGAAGGGTTAAAGTCCGAATGACAAATCTTCGGATGTTTAAAGTTGACCGTCTAGTTGAAAGACGTTTCTGGGATGAAGCTGATAGTGGTTGAAAGAGTTATTCATAACCCATTACGTTAGAGACAGGGACAATTATGATCTATCAGTTCCCTTTCGTTCATTGTTTTTATCCTGCATAATAGCCACTGCGCCCAATTTTTTTCCAGTGACTTACAATTGTAAAAGTGTGCGCGCGAATTCATGCCATTGTGAGCACAATGTTATTAGGCCTGTTAGTTTTCTACTGTTGAAAACAAGCTAGTGTTTTAGCATTGCGGTCAAAAGCCTGAATCTGGTATTCTCCTGGTGCAACCGCGCGCAAGGCAAAGGTGTACTGTAATGAGACTTTAACAACACTAATAATGCAGTTAAGGCAAATCACCTTTCAGATCCCTGAGCACGTGCTATTGTTTGCCTTAAGTCAATTTCCAACTAATTATAAACACGTCATATTTATGAAATAGGCCTATTAGCTGTATGAGCCCACATTCCTATACAATCTAAAAGTAGTAGCCTATTTTGTGTAATATTGTATGTGTAGTTTCATGTCGACTTTCCATATGTTGTGCTTTGTCTTGGCCTGGTCACCATTTTAAATGAGAATCAGTTTTCTGTACACTTAACTTGTTAATCAAATGTGAAATAAAACATATAAAAATACAACTTTCTTGTGAAATACTTTTTGTGAATAAAGTGGTATTAAATAAACTGAAAGCCAAATAAAAGCATAAGAAAATAGTATATTGTTTATTATTAACCTATCATTATTATCATTATCACCACCAGCTGAGCGATCTTTTCATTATGATAATGTTCGCTATTATAGTTTAACCAACTATTCAGTTGCCATTATAATGTATTTTTTCAACGTCTCTGTCATCCCCAACAGGAGATTTCTGCCGTCTCTATCTGTTTCCATTTGGCACCAGCACATTTCCAGCAGGTTATCACAATCACCATTCGTCCTCTTTCTGATGTGTTCCGCTGATTACCATCAGTGCCCTCAGATATCCCAGACTGATTCTCGCGCCGCAATATCCACTCGGAGCCATCTGGAGCAGATCACATCGCTGACTCCCGCTCAGCCTCCGAGTATTCAGTCCACACAATCCTTCCGACCACCACAACTAAGAGTTGGCTGGTTTCAAGGCGAATAACAGCGACCCCACATAGGTGAGTACACCTGGTGTCCTGAACGTGGTCCTGTCAGATCCACAGAAGTGTCATCCTTTTCAGCGGAAAATGTATTTCCCTAAATAAACTGTGAATGCCAATTATTGTGCAGGTGATCTGATTCCGAGATTGAAAAGCTTTAATTTTTTATAAATATAATCATAATAGCAAATATTGATGATTGATATATATATATATATATATATATATATATATATATATATATATATATATATATATATATATATATAGATAGATAGATAGATATAGAAAGCTTAGTTTGTAATTCTAATTGGTATTTTTTAAGTTATTTACTTGCAGGCACGCAACACTAAGCGCCCACGGATAGACAAACACACGCACTCACAATGATACACATAAAAAACAGCCGACGATTTTCAGTTTAAAAATTATACATTTTAGTTATAATATTGACGTTACTAAGCAATTTTGACACATGCTCAAATAGTTTGTGTTTACTCCAAACTGGCCACCAAACTTTTCACAGATTTCTTTGCATAGTTTGAAATGTCAGAGTGCATTGTCTTAGTTGCCTAATAAAACGTAATGTCATAAAATGCAGTCGTGTTAAACCTCAGGTAGGAATAAAAGTTCTGTCGGTGGTCTGCTGGTTTTGGGGTTTTCAACTGAATAAGAGACGGAAACAGTTGATATGCTTCTTTCAAACAACTATCTGCTTTAAGTTAGTTTGATAGCTAAACAGTAATCCCTAATCACACACACAAACAAGCGCATACACACACGCATAGTGTGTGTGAGAGGGGGGGGGGATGCTAAAAACAGAATGAAGTTAAAGCATTTCAGTAATCAACAGCGGAGCGGAATTTCAATTTAGGCACCCAAGTTAGAAGAGGTTTACATTACACCTTTACAACAATTTTAGACTCTGACAAATTTCCAACAGCTCATTTCTATAAACGAATATACGTTTTAGTTACACCAATACTTATTATACTTTCTTAAAATATATTGTAATTGAGACAGTCGTGGTGCAGGTATATATAGCATAAGGACTGTTAAGTTTTGATTAAAATTAATAAAATATTACAGCTCATATTATTAGTCGGGACTTCTTTTATTTACCTCGCGCATAAAAATAAAGAATACGCAGATTGTTACAGGATTACAAATAAAACATAGCTTTCAAATAGCCAACACAATTTTAAAAAATGTAAATGAGAAAAAAATAAATGAATTTATAATTCCGATCGAAAATTTAAAACATTTTATATAGTTCGATTAGTGACAAATAGTTTCCTGCTCCTTTTGATTTATTTCCACTATGTTGGACAGCTGTAAAACCGTGTAGACAGGTTGTCATACAACAATCAAAGCTCAGTGAATGGACTCTAATGCTAAACATTTAACATACTACAGTCCCAACACTGGGAGAGCGGCCCAGCCAATGCTCTAGCCACATGCTCCGGCAAGGAGGAGCTTGCAGCTCAAGTGGGATGCCAATCAAAGCATCAACTTCAAATTGTATCTGAGAGATCAGGCGGAGACCTGGGGGCAGGCACATCAGTTGGAGCTCAATTGTTGATCTGATCACATCCAACGGACTTGCAGCAAAAGAGAGAAGCAGAGATTTAAAGAAGAGCCGTAACATTCCTACCGACCGCTTCTGTGCTTCCGGAGCACTTTCCCTTGACTTCTCTATTCGTTCTCCGCGGTGTTTTGGCATACGACTCGGCGGAGAAGATGTCTTTCCCCCAGTTGGGCTACCCTCAGTACCTAAGTGCCTCCCAAGCGGTGTACGGTGGGGATCGGCCTGGAGTCCTGACTCCGACTTCGCGGGGAGGGAGTTCTGAGATCGGGGGAAATCCATCGGCTGCTGCCGCTGCAGTTAGCTCGGTGTTGGGCATGTACGCTAACCCCTACGCTGCGCATAACTACAGTGCATTCCTTCCTTACACCAGCGCCGACCTGGCTCTATTCTCTCAGATGGTAAGGGCTATTTAGATACCACTCTATAACGTGTATTTGCAGTAAAATTATAGAATAAAATGCGTTGTTTCTTCATGTCAAGCGCCATATTGCTTTTTTGATTAAAAAGACAGCTGATAGCCTACCTTTGTAGTCTGTGGATGCTTTAAAAGTTACGGATTCATGCTCTCGGAAAGTTTGGATTTCGGAATAACAACAATGCATCAATAACTTTTATTTATACTACTTAATTATTGGAGTAAGATTAATTATTCCTATACAAATTTTTTACAGTATTTCACATTCAAAGTAGAAGTTTGTTGTTAAGCTGTAGCTATTTAAAAAATAGTCTATATATCGTAGATGTGACAACAAATGTAAACATGTATGTGATCAGAAATGTCGTTTAATTTAAGGATTGGTTCCATTTACTTCTTAATATCGTGTAGATTATTTATTTGTTTGATCTAAAAATATATATTTTGTTTGAATGTGTTATTGGATGGGTTTATCATATTCATAATTTTCGTTTTGATGCTAAAATCAAGAAAATTGGTATAATTTGTAGGAAGGAATATATTATATCAACAAAATCGTTACTTCAAAACAAAGGCTATTGACATCATTTAATTTAATGTTTGTATGAATTTGTTGAAAGTATTTTTTTGGAAATGATTTTTGTGAAATATTCCTAAACACGATTTTGTTCATTTGTTCAGAAGCTACAGAAACGAATAGGCTTTAGTACTGAAAGATTATACTATGGATACACAAAATGTCACAATTAATTGACAAGTCATTAGGTTACAAGAGTGTAAACTGATTAGGCATGATCCCCTCTTAGACGTTAACGTCATTGCTTCTGCATGAATTAAATAATTTAGGTCAAGATGTATGATGACATTGACATTTTATAGGCTATTCTCTGAGGTCATTCAATAATTCAAATACTTATATCTGCTTTTTTATAATAAAGCAAACTTTGCATTACATCCTATTTGATAGGCCTAAGTTTAACTCATTTATTTCCCTAAAAGTTTTCTCACATCGTAAATAAAAAGGGAAAATTCAATGTGTAGGTATTTCATGAGTGTTTCAAATCATAATATATGTATATATATATTTCCTTATGTGCAGTCTCCATCTTTCTGAACTTATGAAGTTATCAAACATTTTATGAAGTTATCAAACATTTTATGAAGTTATCAAACATTTTTCCAAAGTTTGAAAAAAGCATTAGGCCTAAAATAGGCCTACTGACTTTTCTGAAATGTTAGTCCCAAACTATGTGATATACCCGGGGGAGCAGGCCTCTTCACACGTGTTTATCACGTCTAAGTCTATATGTGGCATAATGCCTAAAGCACATAGAACATAAGAAAATTTCCAATAACTTTGACAACATTCACAGAAAAGCACATGCTACTAGGCCGTATAATAACCGACAGTGTGTTGTTGTCTTTTTATCCAGGGGTCCCAGTACGATCTGAAGGATAGTCCTGGAGTTCACCCTGGCACCTTTGCTGCCCACACCTCACCAGCCTTCTACCCCTACGGCCAGTTTCAGTACGGGGATCCGGCTAGGCCCAAGAATGCCACTCGAGAGAGCACAAGCACCTTAAAGGCATGGCTTAACGAGCACAGGAAGAACCCGTATCCCACCAAGGGAGAGAAGATCATGTTGGCCATCATTACTAAGATGACCCTGACGCAGGTGTCCACCTGGTTCGCCAACGCCAGGAGGAGGCTGAAGAAGGAGAACAAGGTGACGTGGGGCAACAGAAGTAAAGAGGACGAGGATGGAAACCTCTTTGGCTCGGACAACGAGGGGGACGCAGAGAAAAACGAAGATGAGGAGGAGATCGATCTCGAGAGCATTGATATAGACAAGATTGACGACAACGACGGAGATCAGAGCAATGAGGATGACGATGATAAACCAGAGGGTAGAGAGCGAGACAGAGACCTGGACAACCTCGAAAAACGCCGGGCATTCGCTCTTCAGCACGAGGCCTTCGACAAATCTAAGAACTCTATTTCCCCCGGAAAAGAACCTTCTGATAGCAACAACAACACTCGTGTGCTATCACCGGACCGACAGGGGAGTTTTCAGCTTCCAGTTAGCAATAAGCCTAAAATATGGTCGTTAGCTGAGACGGCTACAAGTCCTGACAGTAGTTCTGTGAAGCCCACCTCGCCCTCCCGCCCTGCCGGTCATACACCGCCTCAGATGCAGCATCCTGCTTTCTTACCCTCACACGGACTATACACCTGCCAGATAGGCAAGTTCCATAACTGGACCAACGGAGCGTTCCTAGGACAGAACTCTTTGCTTAATGTCCGATCTTTTTTGGGAGTTAATCAGCACCATCATAACCACCACGTGCACACCCAGCAGCAACAGGCCTCCGTGTTGGTGTTACCGGGAGCAGCGCTGAATAACGACAAGGCCTCGCTACCAGTTAGCCCCAAACAAATAGGTATGATGAATAAGCTATCTTTAATATTTGGCACGCAAACACCATAGCAACTAGCATATATTTAGACATGACATTTGTTCAAAATAAAGCAAATCATTCAAACACATTGAATATATGCATACTCGCACCCACAGACAAAAATAACACACTGTAAAACTGTAATAATTATAGTTAAAATACAAGATTTAAGAAGAAAAAAATGTAATTTCCTTTTGGAAAATGGAACACATTTTCAATTAAATACATACAAATTATATACCTATACTTTAAATATTTATTCGATTTTGTAACTATGTTTATGTTTTTATTTCAGACCGTGAAAATCTAAGAAGTGACTCTCCTCCAACGCAACCACTTAAAGCTTCTTTCAGACCGCTTCATAACGGGTAAGATGCTTTTAAGATGCACTGTTATTGTTACGTATATTAATATAATTGTATATACAATACAGACATTTCGACGGTTTCCCATAATTCTTCCTGATGTTATGGTTTGGCTAAGCATGGAGTTGTGTTAGGCCTTTTGTTAGTCCATTTGTTTAAACTTTGTAGTTTTGGTATGGATATACTGTACAATCCTGTTGTTGATATAGCAGCGACTCCTATGGTAAAGGAAATGTTTTCTTGGTGGACAGATATGAAAGATTAGTCTGGCTGCTAAAAAATTGTTGTTCTACTCTGGGTGACACGGGGTCTCGGCTCCAGCCCGCCCCCGCTAATTCCCTCCCTCTCGAGGCTGACTACTTATCAAGTCCCCCGTAAAACGGGACCTGTCTGGGGCTCGGCTTCCCTAAAGACCCCGGGGAGCAGCTCTGCCCTGGGGAGCGTTGTAGCGTAAAACTTCTCTCGGTCCAGAGTGCTAACATTTACACAGCGCATTTTCTTTTTTCACTCTGCACAATAGGCCACTCTTGGCAGTGCAAACAACCTATGAATTGCGGTTCGATTTGACTTTTATTCTATCCACATCTTTCCTATATAGATGGCTAATTAAAATGTAAGGCAATATACACATGTCGACGAGACTAATAAAAACCTAGACATGCCATCGCCAAATGACATGTTGTCTACTCACTATATATAGTATACTATATTCTTCAATAATCTATTTAACAGACGTGTTTATATCTCTATTCTTATGTCCATTCTGTATCTCATTTTTCAGCCCCAGGACTCAGCAAGAAGCCACTCAGCGGGTTCTAACTGCTCTCTCCTCGGCTTGATCAAGACTGTCGACTACCCTTCAAAAAAGACTTTCCGCACTCAGAAACGGACAATGACAAATAACTTAATTCCCCGTAGCATTCAGAGAAAATCGCGTAATTTGATAAACTCTTGTGGATGGATTTCCTCTATTGTTGTAAATAATGGCGGCTGTTTTTCCCTGATCTTTACCCTAGGACATTTGGGGGACTTTTCCTTTGGTCTTTAATGTGTTGGTGTCTTATGTTTTGTATGCACACATAGAGTAATTTACATTTGTAAATAGCGCGTTGACGGAATTTGTCCAGATCGTATATTTTGTCTAATAAACTAAATGAAATTATAGAGAAAATCAAAAAATATACATTTTGTCTTGTGATTCCTAAATCAATTCTAACAAACATTGTGTTATTTAATTTATTAAACGCTATGAAGTTGCCTATATTGCATAGTAAATATGCGAGGCAAATTGAGCCAATGCAGAACAATGATCTTATTATCATATTTATAATAATAATAATAATAATAATAATTTTTATTATTATTATTCATATTGTTATTAAAATGTTCATTATTTATAGAATGACTGTTAATGATTATCATTATTATTGTTATTATAATTACTATAAATATTAGTTAAGCTAAATGGTTTACCATTAATAACTCTTGTCAAGATTTTCCATTTCAATGTAATCATTGGCAGCTGAGGGGAAACCATTTTAGATAGTCCCCTTCAGAGAAAGGGCAGAGCTGCTAAAAACACAGAGCAATACCGACCCTCCTCTCATCTAATATTATTCCACTTTCTCCGGTTAAATGGGCGGGTGCGTCGGCGCATTGAGGTGCTAATAACCGGCCAGATGGTTGCTGGTACCGAGAATTGGGCAGAAGCAGCTGTGAGCGTCATTAAGTAATAATGTGGGAACGCCCTGCCCAAACAAAGTCAAATGGTTAAAATCTAATCCGTCAGAAAGAGAAGTCGATTCGATAATATATTATTAATAGTGGGAGGTTAGCGGTCAGGTGACATTGTTAGCAGAGTTCTGAACTGTGTTTGTGTCTGGCCTGCTTTGGTTGTGTGGTTTTATCACCCATAGACAAACAGATACATGTAGACAAGTGATTCAGTTTAAGATCGGTAAAATGTTAGTGTTTATTTTAATTAATGTAGACACTTATTCAATACAAGAAAGGTGGACTAAACCTGAAGTAGGCTAATCACCTACCTACACCCATAACATTTCATTTAAAAAATGTAGAGCATATAACAGTATTTAAATAAAATGTTTCACATGGTTATATCGAACATAGTAAATATCATGATTTTCCCTAGACTGCAGTGTAAATCCTGTAAAATATGTTTGCTGGTTTTGGCAGCCTTATCTTGATTCTGTACTGCTATATCACAGCGACCTCTATAGGCCGTCGAGATGGAAATAATCTATAGAAATTCAACTCTACAAACTGTCGACACGTTTTACAATCATGAATAAGCAAAAAATATATTCTGGAATAAGAAATACATTTTAGCCCTATGTGACTCTCATATTTTTATATGACTGTTGGAACAAACACAATATGCAGTTTATGTGATCACGGGCGTGTGTCTGTTTTGAAATTTAGTTTTCTCAGAATTTAAAATACTATTTCTAAATCATATTTCAAATGACACACTTCAAATCATTTAATTTTAGTGATAACAATGGGGACGTTTTCTAATAATTACAACATCTGATGTTTGTTGTATTCCTGTATTAGAAAAGAGCAAGAGCTTATTCCAAAATAACAAAAAATGTGTTAGAATTTTAATTGGGGGGAATGAAGGCGTATAAAGACAAATAAAATAAAATAAACGATTTAGGCCACTTCCACGTGTATTACCGCATGCTCCAACCTGGCATGGAATTATAATGTCCCTGTTAATAACGGGGTCAAAGTGGCTGTATTTTTCAGTAAACCTTGACTTCTCTCAAGGAGAAGAACATTTATGCGCATAAATTTGTGACATTTTTATTTCAGTTCGCTAAACAGTTACGCCGGTAAAGCTCTGTTTGATGATTAACCAGGTCAGAGGTGATCAAGGGAGGACTACATCAAATGTGATATCGGCGCCTTCTGTCAGAAACAAAACTCATTAATTTATTAACAACTTTATTTATCCGTCAGTTGGGTAATCCATGTAGTCCTAGGAAACTGAGGAGGCTGGTGACTGCGTATCATGCCGCTATGAAGTTTAAATGGCCCTTGTAAACGACTATTAGGGAAACAAGTAAAATCAAGTCCGTCATGGCAAAACAACATGCCCCTGTGTTTAAATGTGCTGAGATATTCAGAGGGACAAAAGACGGCCCCTCCATGAAATCAAGGCAGGTGCGCGGAATTTCATCTTTTCCTCGACATTTGCACATCACATCTTCTCACGAGCCTTTTGTGGTTGAAATTAAATAACCTCCCGGTGTCCCGTTTCTGTCTTTTGTAGCAAAGCAGCGTGAGGTTAGCAGCACCTCTAGCTGCAGGCCATAATATTGTGTTTCCCTAATATATACAAAATTATTCATTTAGTGGTGGATGTACAGTGGATTGTTTAATGAGTAATAAAGCGGCTAGGAGCCTATAATTAGGCTGTCACTGCGAGCTGGTCCTCCCAGCGCCCAGGGCCACAGTGGAGCGAGAAGACATTAACACTCCAAACAAATGAATAAAAGGCAGAAGATAAATACATTTTATAGAGACGTTCGTATTTTAATGCTAAACTAAATTATGTTATATTCACCGCATATTGCTGACTAGCCAGTAGGTAAAAAAATAAACAACTACAATACAACAACAACAGAAATAAATAACAACCCGTAACATAATTAAATAATACAAATTATTATCATATGTTCTCTGTTATAATAATGAGCAGGGTAGACAATGGTTTTCCAATTAATTAAAGTGAAATTTTAGTTAAGAAATAGTTTTCTTTTGAGAAAAAAAATCGAATTCTAAGATGCAAAATGTATTATGTAGAGGGATTTAAAATTAATGACTTTAAATGATTCCGGTTGATAGAAAAAAGTTGTACACTTTTTAACAAATGCCTAAACTTGATGCCAAGGCACACTGGCACTAAACTGATGCTGTTTGGAGGTGGAATAGTGGACATATGGCAGACACGAAATTGTACAATATGCAAACACAATATGCTGTTGAAACCCTCATATTAATTTCAATTGTGTCTTGGGCTGTGGTCCCAAACCATACAGTTCCTTTGTTGCTGAACAAGTAGAGTCCCTGTGCTGCCGGAAATCTGTCACTGATCCATTCAGTCTGCTGTTGAACTGAGCAAAGTGCGTGTGTGTTTGTGTGTGTGGGGGACTGTGTGTGGACGAGAGTGAGGGGATGAAGAGAGAGAGTGAGCAGAGGTGAGTGTGTGTAGCGAAAAAGTGCTGTTCTTCACCTAGCCCTGTGCCCTAAAACACACTCTGCCTGTTCCTCTTCAGGACCTTCTCTTGTCTTTCTGAAGATGCTGTGGCACCTGTAAAGGACTAATACATAAATGATGCTGTGGGTATCTGTGAAGGACTAATACATAAATGTTTTTATTTAATACATAAATGATGCTGTGGGTATCTGTAAAGGACTAATACAGTAATGATGCTGTGGGTATCTGTAAAGGACTAATACATAAATTATTCTGTGGGTATCTGTAAAGGACTAATACATAAATGATTCTGTGGGTATCTGTAAATGACTAATACATAAATGATGCTGTGGCTATCTGTAAAGGACTAATACATTAATGATGCTGTGGGTATCTGTAAAGGACTAATACATAAATGATGCAGTGGATATCTGTAAATGACTAATACATAAATGATGCTGTGGGTATCTGTAAAGGACTAATCCATAAATGATGCTGTGGCATCTGTAAAGGACTAATACATAAATGATGCTGTGGGTATCTGTAAAGGGCTAATCTATAAATGATACTGTGGGTATCTGTAAAGGGCTAATCCATAAATGATGCTGTGGGTATCTGGAAAGGACTAATCCATTAATGATTCTTTGGGTATCTGTAAAGGACTAATACATAAATTATGCTCTGGCTATCTGTAATGGACTAATACATTAATGATGCTGTGGGTATCTGTAAAGGACTAATACATAAAGTATGCTGTGGGTATCTGTAAAGGACTAATACATAAATGATGCTGTGGGTATCTGTAAATGACTAATACATAAATGATGCTGTGGCTATCTGTAAAGGACAAATACATTAATGATGCTGTGGGTATCCTGTAAAGGACTAATACATAAATGATGCAGTGGATATCTGTAAATGACTAATACATAAATTATGCTGTGGGTATCTGTAAAGGACTAATCCATAAATGATGCTGTGGCATCTGTAAAGGACTAATACATAAATGATGCTGTTGGTATCTGTAAAGGGCTAATCCATAAATGATCCTGTGGGTATCTGTAAAGGGCTAATCCATTAATGATGCTGTGGGTATCTGGAAAGGACTAATCCATTAATGATTATTTGGGTATCTGTAAAGGACTAATACATAAATTATGCTCTGGCTATCTGTAAAGGACTAATACATAAATGACGCTGTGGGTATCTGTAAAGGACTAATACATAAATGATGATGTGGCACCTGTAAAGGACTAATACATAAATTATGCTGTTGGTATCTGTAAAGGGCTAATCCATAAATGATCCTGTGGGTATATCTAAAGGGCTAATCCATAAATGATCCTGTGGGTAAAGGACTAATACATAAATTATGTTGTGGGTAAAGGACTAATACATAAATGATGCAGTGTGTATCTGTAAAGGACTAATACATAAATGATGCTGTGGGTATCTGTAAAGGACTAATACATAAATGATGCAGTGGGTATCTGTAAAGGACTAATACATAAATGATGCTGTGGGTATCTGTAAAGGACTAATACATAAATGATGCTGTGGGTATCTGTAAAGGACTAATACATAAATTATGCTCTGGCTATCTGTAAAGCACTAATACATTAATGATGCTGTGGGTATCTGTAAAGGACTAATTCAAAATGATGCTGTGGGTATCTGTAAAGGACTAATACATAAATGATGCTGTGGCACCTGTAAAGGACTAATACATAAATTATGCTGTTGGTATCTGTAAAGGGCTAATCCATAAATGATCCTGTGGGTATATGTAAAGGGCTAATCCATAAATGA
>JACXGM010030596.1:0-13253 GCA_016801145.1 Umbra pygmaea
ACAATGGACCAACACCAGCAGCTGACATGGCACCCCAGACCATCACTGACTGTGGGTACTTGACACTGGACTTCAGGCATTTTGGCATTTCCTTCTCCCCAGTCTTCCTCCAGACTCTGGCACCTTGATTTCCGAATGACATGCAAAATTTGTTGTTGTTTTGTTGTGCTGCTTCTCTGTAGCCCAGGTCAGGCGCTTCGGCCACTGTTTCTGGTTCAAAAGTGGCTTGACCTGGGGAATGCGGCACCTGTAGCCCATTTCCTGCACACGCCTGTGCACGGAGGCTCTGGATATTTGTACTCCAGACTCAGTCCACTGCTTCCGCAGGTCATCCAAGGTCTGGAATCGGTCCTTCTCCACAATCTTCCTCAGGGTCCGGTCACCTCTTGTCGTTGTGCAGCGTTTTTTGCCGTGTTTTTTGCCACACTTTTTCCTTCCCACAGACTTCCCACTGAGGTGCCTTGATACAGCAGTCTGGGAACAGCCTATTTGTTCAGAAATTTCTTTCTGTTGTCTTACCCTCTTGCTTGAGGGTGTCAATGATGGCCTTCTGGACAGCAGTCAGATCGGCAGTCTTACCCATGATTGTGGTTTTGAGTAATGAAACAGGCTGGGAGTTTTTAAAAGCCTCAGGAATCATTACCAGGTGTTTAGAGTTAATTAGTTGATTAAGATTATTAGGTTAATAGCTAGTTTAGAGACCCTTTTCATGATATGCTAATTCGTTGAGATAGGAATTTTGAGTTTTCATGAGCTGTATGCCAAAATCATCAGTATTAAAAAAATAAATGACCTGAAATATTTCAGTTGGTGTGCAATGAATCTAAAATATATGATAGTTTAATTTTTATCATTACATTATGGAAAATAATTAACTTTATCACAATATGCTAATTTCTTGAGAAGGACCTGTATATATGTATGCACCATTCTAATAGGGTGGTGTGTTTCCCCAAAGGTACAGAACCATATGCCAAGACTTGAGTCATGTATGATTATATAACTTGATCATATGTTAAAGTGTTGGTAAAGTCACTTTGCGTTTCCTGCCTAACATTTGCATAGCAGTTAGGCAGGGAACTCGAGTGTCATCATTCCAGTCAGCATCAGCTGATGGGGCACACCTGTCACCAATCTCATTTTCATTTGTAATTAAGCTGCCTATTTAGGCTAGTTTACTCACCCAGTCTGGAGCATTGTGGTCAATGTAACTCTGCCACTCCCACCATGCCGTCATTTGTGTTTGGATCCTTTTCATCCGGTGGGGTTTTGGTAATGTGTAGGATACCTAGCTCATTGACGATACTTACTGTTTGTCATAAATGATGTACGTGTTGTGAATAGAAGTTATATACAGTGAGCACCAAAATTAATTGGAAAGTGACCAATTTTTTGTTATTTTTGTTCTGTACTCGTAGCACTTTTTTCCCCATTTTCCTCTCCCCTCAATTCCCATTGTCGGCAGGTTAGGGCTGCTCACATAGTTCATTCAACCACATGTTGCAGAGGCGCCAATTCTTTTGGCACTGCTCATCTAACAAGGAAGTCTTTAGTCAGATCATGTATGAGATGATTATACTAACCAACTATACTTCCATGATTGAATTTACAGGTGCCAGATCTGCACACAAGGAGTCACTGAAGAGCGACGTGGCAAGGTAGATGATTCGGCTTATTTGTCCCAAATCCCGAGCAGCCCTGTGTCAATTTGCGCTGCCTTGTGCTGGAGTTCTGGGGAAAGCTGGTTAACTCATAGTCAGGCTCTAACCACTGACTATCATGACGTAGACTATCCTGCAATGCAGCGAATTAGCCCACTACGCCACGCAGTCCCCGACACTAGCACTTTGTGTTTAAAAAAATTGACAATGACAATGAGAATGAAGTGCAGAATGTCAGCTTTAATTTGAGTATATACTCATATTTATATTATATTATTGCACCTTTTGTACATGATCCATCCACTTTCGGGCACCAGAAAACATTGGACAGTTCAATACAATAAAGTAATAATTGTCAATATTTAATTGCATATCCTTCGAGTGTAATGACTGATTGAAGTCTGCAATATATCGACATCACCAGATGCTAGGTATCTTTCCTGATGGTTGTACAACTTGATCATATTATTTACAGTGTATGTTTAAGTGTTGAATATTTATATATCGTGGCAGGATATATGTACTTTTTGTTTATTGTGTGTATATTTATGGTTTAGCGCGCCAACCTCTGGACACTGGGAGTGTGGTAGGCACTTGGTTACTCATTACCCATGAATGGTGTTCCAGGTAAATACCCACACCTGCGTGTGATGAGTAATCAAGATGCCTATTTAATCCCAGTGTTTCCGGAACGGTCAGCGCGTGCTATTGTAAATTTGTTCCTGTTCTGTGTTGGGGGGTTTGACATATGGAAATCCTGGACAATTGTGTGTTTTTAGCCAGGCGTATGATCTGTTGTGTTCAGCACTGAGTCTATGATACATCAGAGCATAGTAGCTTTACATACTATATCCGTTGTGCAGCTGCAACATACATGTTCTGTCTACTACTGCACACCTTATGGACTTCCACATGTTTAAAAGGGCCCATTCTGGTCTTCATCTTCCAACACCCACAACGCCACAACACCTGCGTTGGTACACACATGGCATTTCCTGCCTGAACTAATGATAGCTATGTGTTTGGGTAAAAAATCTAACTACTGACATTTCTCCCAAATTCAAAAAAATTGTGTCAGTGTTAAGAGCATTTATGACTGGGCAAAATAACAAAAAAAGATGCAGTGTTGTCAGACCATGAGTAATGCAAAGAAAATAAGTTATTATTCATTTTTAAACAATACAGTACAAATGTGTAAACTTAGAAATCAATATTTTGATGGAATAATAATAATTGTATAAGAATAATAATTGGCTTTTATGCATCTTGGAATGCTCTCCGTCAGACTATCATATTGATGTTGGATGATTTTATGCCACTCCTGGTGCAAATATTTTATCAGCTCACCTCTGTTTGATGGCTTATGACCATTCATCTTCCTCTTTATCAGATTCCAAAGGGGTTGATTTAAGAAATATTTGCAGTGGTCTCTTAATTTAATGGTGTCTTAATTTAATGGTCTCTTAATTTAGTGGTCTCTTAATGTAGTGGTCTCTTAATTTAGTGGTCTCTTAATTTAGTGGTCTCTTAATTCAGTGGTCTCTTAATTCAGTGGTCTCTTAATATTTGCAGTGGTCTCTTAATTTAGTGGTCTCTTAATTCAGTGGTCTCTTAATTCAGTGGTCTCTTAATTCAGTGGTCTCTTAATTCAGTGGTCTCTTAATTTAGTGGTCTCTTAATTTAGTGGTCTCTTAATTCAGTGGTCTCTTAATTTAGTGGTCTCTTAATTTAGTGGTCTCTTAATTTAGTGGTCTCTTAATTTAGTGGTCTCCTAATTCAGTTGTCTCCTAATTCAGTGGTCTCTTAATTCAGTGGTCTCTTAATTCAGTGGTCTTTTAATTTAGTGGTCTCTTAATTTAGTGGTCTTTTAATTTAGTGGTCTCTTAATATTTGCAGTGGTCTCTTATTTTAGTGGTCTCTTAATTCAGTGGTCTCTTAATTCAGTGGTCTCTTAATTTAGTGGTCTCTTAATTTAGTGGTCTCTTAATTTAGTGGTCTCTTAATATTTGCAGTGGTCTTTTAATTTAGTGGTCTCTTAATATTTGCAGTGGTCTTTTAATTTAGTGGTCCCTTAATATTTGCAGTGATCTCTTATTTTTGTTTTATAGAGCTGTTATAACATTTTACATTTTAGACATTAACCAGACAGTCTGACAAATATTTATTTAAACATTTTAGGTAACAACTATGTTAGTCAAGGAAATAAAACATGAATACTCAAATGCCACTTGGCCACAGCACATCCTGCTGCCTCCATAGAGCCTAATGGTAAAGTGTAAAAATATAAATTACTGACATATTTGAATTGAATTGGCTGGCGAAAATGAAAGGGTGGAGTTTCTTTAACTTGGGAGTTGCTTATACATCAGCTTGTGATGCAGCAGATCCTCTCAGGCACATTTCAGGGCACATTTGTCCTTTCTGCGAATTGCCCATTCTGGCTCTTCGCAGATGTAAGCATTTCATAAATTGCAAGTTGAAAAAATGTGGTGTTTGGTCAGAAAAAAATATCCTTGAAAAGACTTAACTTACAAAAACAGTTTTAACTACTGGAACTACTAACAGATAAGTTACATATTCTACATAGTCTAGCGAATATGCTTAGGGTAAATTTGTGTCTGTTTTTCAGGCCATCAATTTATTAGATACACCCATCTAGTACCGGGCCAGAACAGACAGATTTCTTTGGGGCTTGGATTATACAGTACAAGGTGTTATAAACATTTCATTGCATGTTGTTCCATATTAATTAGTTCTGTGCTGGTCACATAAGTAAACTGATTGAGTTTGGTCAAAACAGCCAAGATATTTGCACCAGAAGCAGGTGTGTCTGTCTGCCACAGTAGCCATCTGTAGACAAGGACTGCCAAGTTTGCCATTTCAACAAGTTATTCTGCAACAACACTCTTGTGCTACGATGTTCTTTGCCTATTCGTGGCCTGTATGAGTAAACATAACCCCTTATCAAATGTCAAGTAACCTTACCTAAAACCTAATACTCAATAGCCATATAAATAAGTAACATATATAAAATACTTTAAAAAATTCCATGCAGAATAAAAAATCAGCAAGACCTGATAAAATCTCAATCTCTAAATTTAAGTCCAGGTACGTGACAAAAGAGAACAGCCTTAGCCCGGGGTGGCACAGAGAATGAGAACAAAGTCATGCAAATCAGATACTAGAAATAGTATCCATTTACCAAAAACTTGGAACACACTTGAGAAACTTGGACTGGATGGAAATGCAGGTTGGGGCAGGCCCTTTTAATGTAATGAATATCCTGTGCAAAATTGCAAAATTATTTTCTTCCAAAATTTACAGTGAAGTGCCACACTACAAGTAAAGGAAAGGTCCCAGTCAATGTAACGAAAAGGCGAAGGGTGTCACTTATTAGTGCATTTCACGCACTGTTGCTGGCATCAAATGGTGTCATCCTCAGCCATTTCTTTAACAGATAGCATTGTCCCCTTCACAGCCAACCATCAAGGATGAATTCCCATCAAAGATGGCAGAGTTTGCCATAAATAAGTTGTGGCTTGAGCCAGGGTTATTCGCAAAGACATGGGTCATTTTACTATTAGCATCGCAAATTACTTGTATGTTCATTGAATGGGTTCCCTTGCGGTTGATGTATAGCTAGTGTGAATTATTCATTCTGAATAATTTGGGTAAATGTGTACACTAGATGTATGCATATTTTTTCACATCTTCGGACACCACAATGATTTCCCTCGTGTGGTAATATTTTTCCTTCTAATTATGTATTGCAATAATGGGAACTGCTGCATTTGTGTAGATGAGAGGAGCAATAAAGTGTATGCATGTTGTGCACACGCTATTATGGCCAATAGCATCTGAATAACACGCCACTGACTTCTAACCAGGTTTTTTCTGGTCAGTGGCGGAATTGTTTTCGGAACTGCAAGATAGCACCAGGGAACGATTGCGCCGGAACATGCCTCTTATTTTCACTGAACCGCCCAACGAACGCAAGTTCATTCCCTAATTTACCAAAGCGCGTTTGTGGAGGGAAAAGTCCCCTATTCATCGGGTGCAAGATAGGAATGATACATGCGTTGGTGTAAAAAGTAAATTGCGCTGGGTGTAAGATAGGTGTGTATAAACATTTGTATAAATGTGTATAGTGTATAAACATTTAGAAATGGTTAGATTATTGTTAGATTACAGTTTAAAAAATAAAATGTCATACTCTATGTCAGGGTATTGCCGACAGATATTTTATCAGTGCAACTGAAAAACCTTTGTGACCTTATTTTCAACAAAAGTCAGGTGCTGTGGATCTGGGAGTTCCAGAGGATCAGTGTAAGGTATGCTATATGACCCATTGGTAGTAGGTGCCCCAAAGTGTAGGGTATGAGTCTCACATAGGTATGTCATGTCACCTCTCCTGTTCTCCATTTACAAATGAAATGGCATGCCACAACCGCAACTTCACCCTCATCAAATATGCAAATGACATGGGTCTGGTTGCTTGCCTAGCAAGCAAATATAGCTTAAGTTACAACCAGCTAATTGACAGCCTTGGTTTGACAATAGCTGCCTTGACCTCAATGCCAGAGTGCTAAAAAGAAGTCTATCTTTCTCTCTCGCTGCAGAAGTGATAACTTTGGAACTCATTTTGGTCCAAATGCATAGTAGACAACTCCTCAGACCTAAACAATCAGCCCTTGAAGGACATTTTATATCAAATACAAATGTACTTACAATTGCCCTTCGCAATGCAAGGTTGATTGGTGAGGATAGTGACCAAAGTTACTGAAAGTTATAATAACTTCAAAGTTATTCCCTATGAAGAAGTTCACTGACTAACCATGCACCTCAAGAGGAGTCTGAATAATGAGATTCACAGGCTCCCCCCTCTGCAGGGCTCCATTCCCACCATCTTCATGTCTGTTCACCTGGACCGTTCAGACCAATCACACCAGGCCGCAATTACATTCATCACTACATGTATTTAGGTTTCTGTGTTTGTAGCGTCAGTTGTGGGTTATTGCTAAATGTTCATGAGTGTTTGCGCCGTGTATTGTATCTCCCTACAGTATATACGCTAGCTTGGTTTACTCCTTGAAGTTTTGTTTATTGTGAGTATCTTCTGCATAAGTAAACTGTTATCTGCGCTCCTGCCTTCGACTCTCTCTCCATACACATTATGTTCAAGTCTAACAAAAAATGATGTTGTGTTAATTAATGTTGGCAATTTGCAGCTACTAGTGTTACACACGTATCTATAGTATATAATTTTGGGTCACATCAACCCGCAAGAGAGCAAAGTTGTTCAATTGTCCAGTAAAGCTAAGTGAGTGGACCTGTAATTAAGATGGCAATCAAAGCTGCATCAGCATTTCATTGAGATTCCCCTGAGGGAAAGTGGCAAAGGCAAGTGTTTACCAGCTATCTAGACCGGACACATTGCCATAGCTACCAATGGATATTTTCAGGGCCAAACAGTAGAAAGTTCTGGCCTCAAACTTTATGAAATCCAAACGTGTCATATTCTTACACTTTATATGACTGGAAGACGTCTACAATATGATTACTGACAGGAATCATAAGTTGTACATTTGCAGAGACATAAATATTCTGTGGGCAGCCTGATAAAGACATGTTTCTATCCTGGAGCTAAATTGGGATTTGATGAGCTGGGGAGCCCTACTGTTAATGTTTCCTGGGGTAGCCCACTGGAAATGTTTTTATCTTTAGAATGTTATGTGAAGACAGTTAACAAAATGATTTGGGCTCTGTCTGTCTACTGCAGTATAAAAGAAAGTTTAACTTTCACCCTTGCACAACAGAGGCCTAAACTATGAAGCAAGATTCAGGGTTTGTGAGGGCTGAATTTAACCCTTGGTTTTCAGTATCACAACAGTGGTTCACCTGTTACCAGGTTACATCACCATGGTAACTTATGTTGCGAATCTAACCTACGGACCACGGGACCAGGTTACAGGTCCTTCTAAAAAAATTAGCATATTGTGATAAAGTTCATTATTTTCCATAATGTAATGGTACCAATTAAACTTTCATATATTTTAGATTCATTGCACACCAACTGAAATATTTCAGGTCATTTATTGTTTTAATACTGATGATTTTGGCATACAGCTCATGTCTTTCAAAAATGGCTTTCTTCTTGCCACTCTTCCATAAAGGCCAGATTTGTGCAGTATACGACTGATTGTTGTCCTATGGACAGACTTGCCCACCTCAGCTGTAGATCTCTGCAATTCATCCAGAGTGATCATGGGCCTCTTGGCTGCATCTCTGATCAGTCTTCTCCTTGTATGAGCTGAAAGTTTAGAGGGTGGGCTGGGTCTTGGTAGATTTTCAGTGGTCTGATACTCCTTCCATTTTAATATTATCGCTTGCACAGTGCTCCTTGGGATGTTTAAAGCTTGGGAAATCTTTTTGTATCCAAATCCGGCTTTAAACTTCTCCACAACAGTATCTCAGACCTGCCTGGTGTGTTCCTTGTTCCTCATGATGCTCTCTGAGCGTTCAATGGAACTCTGAGACTATAACAGAGTAGGTGCATTTATACGGAGACTTGATTACACACAGGTGGATTCTATTTATCATCATTAGTCATTTAGGTCAACAGTGGATTATTCAGAGATCCTCACTGAACTTCTGGAGAGAGTTTGCTGCACTGAAAGGGGCCAAATAATTTTGCTCGCCCTATTTGTCCGTTTTTTATTTGTTAAAAAAGTTTGAAATATCCAATAAAAAATATCCGATATCTTTATGTTTGACGCCTCAAATGTGGCAAATGGTCGAAAAGTTCAAGGGGGCCGAATACTTTCGCAAGGCACTGTATATATACACAGTTGGCAATTTCTGCCAGGTGTCCTTCCTGCTTTACGTTTGGATTATATTTTTTATAGTCTTCATATTTCTCCAAAATGATTGTTTGCTCCTCTTGAGCAGAAGTCTGGTAGACTTGTCTGCGATTGGTCATATGGTGCACACACCACCCATTTTATTTGAACACGCTTGTAGCTAGATTGATTAAACCTGGGTTGATTTAACAAATTGATAACCACCGTCATGACATCTCTTATCCAGATTGCATTTGTTCGGTTTAGTGAAGCCAGCTAATGAAAAGAAATACTGGGCATTTTGAACTTGTTTTGTAGTATAGGACTCAGGTCTCTATCATTCTCTGTGTTAGTGCAGTTGTTTCATGTATTTAAATACCAGTTTTGACTCATCAAAGCTCTTTGCATTTAAAAATACAACCCCAATTCTGAAAAAGTTTGGACAGTATGAAAAAAATGTTATTTGAAAATTCATTTCACTTTGAAAACACATTATTAACACATTATGTCAGGAGTGGGCAACGTGTTTTGCTTGAGGGCCACCTTGGTCTTTTCAAACCAAGTCAAGGGCCGCATAATATAGCTATGCATGAAAAAATAGGAAATGTTATTTCATTAACGTGTGTAGCCTACAGAAAATCAATGTTTAGTTTTCTAACACCTTGTTTGTCTTTTCTGAATTTAATAACTACTGTTTGTTTCAAAATCATTTAGCCTTCTCGCTGACACCTGCGAATCAAGAAAACAGCGCATAAGGAAATGAATTAGAGTCAAAAATATTTTTTAGATATAATGAAATTCACCTGCCACTATATAGATATGTTTGCTTCTGAAAGGGTCATACTTTGTATTAGAGTGAAGTGCCTTTATAGCTTTGGATTCAAAAGACCCTTGACTACAAGATGAATATGTCAAACCCAACATTTTGTGACAATGATTATCATGCATTATGTCATATAGAGCCAAAAATACAAAAACATGTTTAATTATTAGTGAATTATATGTAAACCATGATGAACATCACTGTATAATTCATATTGGCATGCCCCCAGGTCTTGAGAACCAGTGTGACAGTTTGAGACATACAAAAAAGTAAATAAAACACTATGGGCTAGATTTATCAAGCAGTTTGCGGCTGTTTCCAGGCGCTAATTGGTCGCAAAGACGGACGTAACCGATGTGGGCTATTTACAAACGGGGCGCACTTGGGTAAAATCGCAGATTGCCTACCACATGAGGGACAAGAGACAAGTTGCGCTTTCAATGTGCGTTTGAGGGAGGGTCATGGGGAAAGTGGGAGTTCCACGCAAAAAGGTGGGAGGATATGTGTAAAGTGCGCCTAATTATATATTCCGTGGTATTTACAAAGACTGCCAGTAAGAACGCGCCTCTATTCTGCGGGTGGAATGACATATATAACACTCTTAAATTACTTAACCACATCGGTTGACTTTACATGTTAAAGATATAGGCTAAACATATATGCCAAACAATGCCAACTGAACAGTATTACAAACTACACATACTACCTTAATTCTCATTCACCACTTCAGTAGTAGTTAGCATTTCTATTTCTGGTGGACATGAACTGGTTCTCCTCGATTGTGCCCGGTTGTACGCAACCTTCTTTTTTGTTCTGCACTTTATGTCTTGCCACCGTTTTTTACCTCCTCCACTTCTCTCCGTGTAGATGATAGAGAGTTGATTTAACTTGTTACGGCAATCCAAATTGCTTTTTTTCCGAGGGTGTGGATGTTCTGCCCTGTAATATGTTCACGTTTGCTGTTACTTCAAGCACTAAGATGTTAATTTCTTCTTCAATAAATTTAAGCTTGCGCTTTCTTTTTCCGTAGGGAGATCCATGATAGATACATACGGGGCCATTGTTTGCGCTTTTAGAGGCGCGCTAATGGAGGGCGGAGTATGCGCTGATTGCGAAATGAGTATCGGGTTTGATAAATACTACGCTAAATGTGGAAGCATAGCGTGCGCTATTACCGAACTCGCATAAACAGACGCAGCGCAAACTGCGCTTGTGTTAGTAAATTCAGCCCTATATGTATATTTTCACTATTTCCCTATACTTTTTGAAAATCCCAGCCATCTCCGCTTATGATAACCTGCTTGGGTGTAGTGTGATGTCCTACCTCCTTCCAAACATTTTTGTTTTCTCAAAATTTGAGATGTGATATCTCCGGCTGTGATTAACCCACATGGACAAAGCAGTAGTTTCTAGCATCTACGGTTCAGTTGATAGGAATCTTTAATGCCTTAAAGCGTCAGTCGACTTTGAAGGGTTTTTAATTTATTAACAAAATGCCTTGTGGGCTGGATATAAAATTACTACTTTTTTATGTTCAAACTTTCATATTCCTGGTGTAGTTCTGAAAATGATCAAATTCACAAAACCTATTTTTGAATCATATCAAACAGTTTGTCAAATATACAGTCTGAATTCATTTTTACATGGTCTTAATGACCCACTCATTGCCCTCAAATTTTTGTATAGTGTATATGCAACGCTATAGCATATGAAAATGAAAACAGTTTTTTTATTATTATTTCCTGCCAGCTCAATAAATAAATCAATATTTCACTTCATTCAAATGAAGCAATGGCTTGTATATGGATGATGAAACAAATGAACAAAGCATATACAACCTCTATTTTTAAGTTATATTTTATGCTTTTTAAGCTATTAAGGGACTCTTAGAAGAACCTAATATTGATGAAAATGTAGCCTTTCTAAGAGTTATACTTTTATAGCAATTGAAGAACATGGGGGTTTACAGCATACATACACAGATAAAAAAATGATTGATCAATAAAACTGAGGTTTTTTTTGTTGCAGTTTTGTATTATGTAGTCCTGTGAAACTGTGTGGCTGCTTGGTCCATTTAATAAGCCTACTGCAGTTGTACCTAGTTTTAATAGAAACCAAATGTATCATATTCCAAAATTTCAAACAAATGGGCTTATAATAGGTGTCCCTGCTCTGCTATGTTTACCCTGCTGAGGACAGATTGAAGTTATCTTGTTTCCATGCAATTGATCGTGTAAGATTGAGTGTAATGTTTAGGGTTAAGCTGTTATATTTACATAAGAGTTTTGAATACTACCTCTTGTAAAGAATGTATCATCACACTTGGCCAGCCTGTTTCTATTCATTCAGCAAAGCTCACTGAACTCTCACTACAAAATTCCTGGCTAGTCAATGTACTCCATTCTACTACTATTATTGTAGATCAACGGTTCTCCAACAGATCTGCTGCCCAACAAATAGGATGCACAGACACTAACGTTTGAAAATGTTGATGGTGTAACGTTTCCCTGTTCCCCTTCCCTGGAAACTGCCACTTCCCTGGTCTATATTGCTCAGAACTACAATTCCCATTCCCCAGTTCTTCTTCCTGTGGACTACAGCTTCCCCAGTCTTGCCTTTTCTGAACTACATTTCCCATACCCGAACTCAATCAACCAAATTCCATTCACCTGCTCTCACTCACTCAGTATTTAAGCCACACACACACCATAGCCTCTTTGCGAGGTATTGTATTTATAGTAAAGTATAGTATAGTATATATTTATATGTATATGTATAGTATAGTATATATTTTCTCAATTTCTGAGCATTCCATTTTCTATATTGTTATTCCGGTGTTTGACCTTTGCATTGTTTGTGGATATTTCTGCCCTGGATTTCCTTCTGTTCCTTCACCTCCATTTTGAGTTTCATATTCTGGCCTGATTCCCTGCTCGGTTTGAAAATATACCTGTTTATTAATAAACATTGTTATTTTTCTTACCCTTGGAGTTTATCATTACAGAATACCTCACCTTACTATAAAATGGCTGGGAGTGAGCCGTTTTACAGTGGCTGGGCCCAGGAGGATCCTCTATAGGACATCTACGAAGCCTCCTATGAGGACTTTTTAGTCAGGGAGGCTATAGATGGGGACTACATTCTTCCCCGTCGTGTCTTTGAGACACCTGCCCCTTTTGAAGCTCCAAAAAGGGCACCCAGTCCCTGTTACAAGAAGATGGCTACCAGCTCCAGTTCCAAGAATGCTACTAGTCCCAGTTCCAAGAAGGCTACTAGCTCCAGTTCCAAGATGGCTAATAGCTCCAGTTCCAGGAAGGCTACCAGCCCCAGTCCAAAGATGGTCGCCCACAGTCCCAAGATGGCCGCCCAGAGTCCCCAGAGTGCTGCTACCAGCCTCAGCTCAAAGAGTGCTGCTACCTGCCCCGGTTACAAGAATGCTAACAGCCCCAGTTCCAAGATGGCTGACTGCCTGTTTCCCACTATGGCTGACTCCTCGTTTCACACGTGGGTCTCCTATCTGAGCCATATATATGAAAAGAGCGACGACGAGGAGATGCCCGACCTTATAAGTGGGTCAGAGTCGTCTGACAAAGAGGAAAAGGAAAACCCTTCTGTAGGGGTTTGGGGTGTTTTCGCTCCAAGGCCAGAAGAGGCCGGTGTTGCCTCTCCACGGCCACAAGAGGTTGGTGTTTCCGCTCCACGGCCAGCTAAGATCATCCAAGTTCCCAGACCTGAAGAGGTCGTCCAAGTTCCCGGACCTGAAGAGGTCGTCCAAGTTCCCAGACCTGAAGAGGTCGTCCAAGTTCCCAGACCTGAAGAGGTCATCCAAGTTCCCAGACCTGAAGAGGTCGTCCAAGTTCCCAGACCTGAAGAGGTCGTCCAAGTTCCCAGACCTGAAGAGGTCGTCCAAGTTCCCAGACCTGAAGAGGT
>JACXGM010030597.1:0-13237 GCA_016801145.1 Umbra pygmaea
CAGGTCGGCAGTCTTACCCATGATTGCGGTTTTGAGTAATGAAACAGGCTGGGAGTTTTTAAAAGCCTTAGGAATCTTTTGCAGGTGTTTAGAGTTAATTAGTTGATTCAGATGATTAGGTTAATAGCTCGTTTAGAGACCCTTTTCATGATATGCTAATTCTTTGAGATAGGAATTTTGGGTTTTCATGAGCTGTATGACAAAATCATCAGTATTAAAACAATAAATGACCTGAAATATTTCAGTTGGTGTGCAATGAATCAATATATGAAAGTTAAATTTTTATCATTACATTATGGAAAATAATTAACTTTATCACAATATGCTAATTTCTTGAGAATTACCTGTATATGTTAAGATCTTGCATATGTATGGCCATATATAGCCATATATTACATTTCTGTATGGCATACTGTGTCACCAAAACATACAGCAGAAATTAGATGGGGGCAAAGCTTGTTTAACCGCCAATTTAGGAAAACAAAAAAACTCAATTTTCATAAAGATCCTTGAAAGTTTTAATGCAATTTTTTTCCCAGAGAGTGAAAACCCTGTCAACCACAGATGGAGTAAATATGTAGTTGTTATCAGAGCCATTGAGAGAGAGAGTTGCGTCAATGAAGGGTAAAAAATGCTACAGTCACGTGGTACGTTCACGTGGTTCATGGGTCTCTTAACAGTTCCAAGCGGATGATTTTAATACATTGAAGTCTATGGGAGCAGCTGTAATAACAGCAATTTTTGGTATGATCTATAATATGAAAGCTATTTAAAGTGCTGTAAATTGATAAGTTAGATTGTTTGTAATATTTACAACATAGCATTGCAGCATATTATGTTAAAATCTACATGAAATTAGAAGGTTAGAGTGACTAATGGCGGGTTGCCGCCTATTAGTCATATTGATGCTACTTTAGCTAGCTATTGTGGTGGTATTTTTATAAGAATGCCATTGTATTTGTATGTATCAATATGTTTTATAACACACACACAGACAATCAGTATGGTAGACTATATGGTAGATTATAATTATCAATTTAATATAAGAACATCTTGTAATGGAATAGTATAAAAAATCCATCAAGCTGTAATGAAATGTATTTGGAATACCATCAAATGTATTAAATGGTAGGGGCCTGACATTTTAATAAGTTCCTGGAACTGTGTCACTATTGTCTATAAAAGTCAACCCATATTATTAACATGTTGGAGTGACCAGCTGACATCATAGAATAAGTTATATTGGGAAGTTTGGGAAAGCCCTCCCAAGGGGTTGGCATAAGGTGACGTCACGTGTGATAAAACTGAGTGTAACCCTTAGATTTGAAGTCCCCTTGACCCTGGGGAATGGACTCGGCTTAACTGATGTTATTATGCTGATTTGTCATTAAAGTCTATTTGGATTCCCAAAACCTCTTGTACAGTTTCTCTGTTTTACAGACACTATTCACTGTATCATACCTCAAAACATCTCTGTTATCTTGTTTACTTTTTATACTTTCACATAATGTCCACAAACGTAAATATTGATCCATTTAGATTCTCTTTAAGTGCTTTGAATCAAATAACTGACGGCAGTTGAGAGCAATCACATGTACAGCAAACATGATCAGTGTATTGTCATTTATTATAAAAGAAGTTACTTGACAGCAATGCAAATGTTATCGATTTATGTTCAGTAAATGGCTGTTCTTCATTAAGTATACCTTTATTGTACTGTGGCACACAGAGGGTTATACTTCAATACATTAAATTTACAATAAAAAATTAAAATTAAAAAGGAAGTGCATTAATTTCAGGTGCATCAATGCAAAGTAAAAGAGTACATAGTATTAGTCAAATGCACTTACCGTACAGTTCTCAGTGTTAAATCATCATATACTAAACTTAATGCGTTTTGAAACGCAGATGCAGTGTTTCAACTTAACACAGTCTATGTGAAACCATTAACAGGACTAGAGTTCATATGTTACTTTTAATTTTTATTGTGTCAGCCAAAATAATGATAAAGATTTGTGTCTGTATTAGTTGGCAGTATTAAGCTAAGTATTTTTTTGTTTTGTTTTTAAGCATGGACATTCAGTTATTCCTGTAAACAAATAGGCAATGGACTTATTAAAACTTTAACATTTTATTAAAGCACTTATTGGGCATATGCTCATGTCTTTCTTGTAGCCAGCTTCTTGTACAATAATTGGATGTGCGCAGTGGCGGGCCATGCATTTTACACCTAGGCGTTGATTATCTTCCCAAAATGAAAACGCATTATAATAACCTCACATATAATGCACCCCATATTCATAGTGAAGATAAGTTTATTCCACTCGATAAAGGTTATTTAACACGAGGCTCAACACCTAATTGACCCGACATGACTGAAACCATAAGAATGTAACACTACGCATTATTAAACGCACATCCAGGTTTACCACGCACACTCAAAGGCACAGCCCAGAATCTGAACCACAGACCTTATATATACGATCTGCACATGCTTCACACCAGTAGTGATCTAAAACAAGCAGTAATAATTAACAAGTATTAACAGGCCTGGCGCCAGGATGAAGTGTGTCTGTTTATCTCCCCCCGCATGAATACAAATACAGTACATACACTAAGCCCTGTTAAGAACCTTTAAGGCTAGGGATGGGCCGATACCACTTTTTAAGGAACGAGTAACCGTGCAGAGTATTTAATTTTGGGTACTTGCTGATACGAGTACCGATAGGAGTACTTTTAAGAACTATGCCAAATGTCACATTTATCAAGCTAAAATCTGCTATTTCTTAGATGTTGATCAGCCAATTCAAATATAGAAAAGTAAATATTCCTACATATCCAGAAGAACATAATTTACATTGCAGGTCAAGAATGTGTATTATTTATTAGATTTCAATGGTTTACGTCTCCTTCCCTAATTAAGTGAGAGAAACACGTTTGTAAACGCAAACGCAATAGACGTTTGTGTTCGAATTTGCCCTAACTAACCATTGCAGAAGTTTTGTGTAAGATGAGAATGTCTGTTTGAAGTGACTTTCTCCAAAACAGATTTCTTTTAAGTTATATTTCTTAACGTTAGCATGTCAGAACTCAGAAATACCACTATTTTGTCCACCCAGAAGTTTTGCAAACTACCGACATTTGTCTTTCCTCGCTGAAGGTGGCTTTCAGAGGCTAGGTCCGGGGCGTTGCTCATGTCGTTTTCTACAGTTACAGTATACACCGAATTGCATCCTTCATTCTTTCCTCTACATAAATGTACTGGTATCGGTATCGGCCCATCCCTAGTTAAGGCCCTGCTAGTAAAAATATATTAAAATCCATCAAACTCACCAAAGCTGCTCATTATTTGAAAACGAAGTCCTTTCTCTTTTAAAAAGACTTCTATGACCCGGTTGTACAGCACATCTTTGCGTTAAGTTCCAATAAAAGATATTGCCCAGTGCTGAGGGTCGATCCTGCCCAGTCCTATATTCGCCACCAAAGCTACTTCTTCACCTCCATCTGCCATTCTGCTAAAAGTAAAAAATCTAACAATCTAAAAATTGAAAGTTTAAAGAAATCGGAGAGCTAAGCTGGGAGAGCTAAGCTAGTTGTTGATTGGATGGCAAACTTTTTTTACTTTTTTTTGCAGAACTTTATTGAACTGCCCCTCCTATAAGCAACAGAAACGATGCTGACGTAAGGTTACGCCTGCAGAAACGCTTTACTTGGTCAAAGAAGACACCCAACATGGTAAAGTCGAAATCTGAGTGGTAAAAATATGGCAATCAACAACATGGTCCTGATGGGCTTCAACAGCAGACGGCATTCACTCGGAGTTCTGAAGGCCCTAGTCTACCCGGAGACAACACAGATGAAAAAATCTTATTGGATAAAAGCTTTTATTTATATGAGCTGGGCTAAAAGCAAGGCAACTGAAAAGAACGTACTGTAGCAATGAAATCACCATATAGACTAATTTAAATGAACTTTGTAAAATATATATTATAAAAGAAATATATTAAAGAATTACAAAAATACATTTCTGATTTTGATTATCTTTGGGCCTGCAGAGAAGGCCTTGCGGGCCCTGACGGCCCACCACTGGATGTGCGGTATGGGGGTGTACCGCCCTCTCAGAGAAGGGGGTCAGGATGTTTGGCTTCCCTGCAAAAAGTGAGAGAAGAAGAAAATCAATGTGAGCAGGAGTAATTGGACTATCACAGGACATGCCAACAACAAGAAATTATGCAACGTAGTGATGTGAGGATATTGTATTCAGTACCATTTATAAAATACCCTTCATGTAAAACATCAAATACGTTGCAATTAACAGAATTAACTTCTGTACAAGATATGATGTTATATGGGTTGTTCTTGGGTTATTCTTAACATTACTGTTACAGTACATCCAATTTCTACAATGTCTACAATAAAATCATACTAACATTGCCTGAAATATAACTTAACCCAAATGTAATAATAAATCAAATCTTGTTTTAAATTAATTGACTTCGACAGTACTGTACTGTAATCGTTTTAAGATCCAGAATTGGCTAACGTGTTAACTGTTGACATTAGCTAGTTTTCCTCAAACATTTAAATTTGTTAATTTTATATTTAAATTTGTTATTTTATAAACTTACGCTCAATAACGTCAGCTCAAATGTGTCTGTAATGCAGGTTTAAAAAGTAATTCAGATTTTAAAGTTATTACCTCAGTAAGGAGCTGATGAAACAATGCTTCTCTACAGCGACACGGGTAGTAGTTCAGTTTGTTTGGAACTGTTGAGGGTCTCCATGATCCGCCATTGCTGTAAAAAAAACTGACTGATGAAGTGAACGGAGTTGACGCAACTCTCTCTCTCTCTCAATGGCTCTAGTTTTTATTAATAAGGCCCAAAATGGATGTAGAGGAGAATTTAAAATGGCGACAAAACTGGTACCAAATTTTGAGTGTGGATAGTACTACAGGGTTGTCTGAGTAAAAAGAGAAGGATGTAGGGAGAGCAAAGCATAATTAGGCAGGGAGAGAAGCAGGAAAGACCATCTAGCAGGCACCAAGCAGCCCTAAATCACATGAAATATGTTCTGAGGGAACTATTTTGTAAAACCAAAATATGTCAAATATGAACGTATGAGAGGGTCAATTACATTTGTAGGGAACTAAATTGAACACTTGAATAACGTTAAATATGAACATAAGAAGATCATGACGTAGCATGGAAATAGCATAGTTTTTGGTAGGGTGGCGGTCGGGGATGGTGGATGGGCGTATAAATCTGCGACTTGCATCCCAGTGTTAGCGAGTTCAAATCCAGTCGGACACATTGTGTGTGTTTTGTTCTACATTGCTTGCGTCATGCAGACACGCGATTGTTGGTTTTTGTAATGTTAACCCTAACTTTAATTCTAACCTTATCCTCAGTAACGTCATATCTAACCTTAACCCTTAGTAACCTCATACCTAACCTTAACCGTTAGTATCCTCCTATCTAACCTTAACTGTGAATGTTGCTATATAATTTTGAACGCTATGGAATGTATGGAATGTGTGGAATGTTCTCCCATAAATCCGCTAAACGAAATGTACCGGAGCAACGTAATTGAAGTACAAATATAGTCTAATAACGAAACGTGCAGTTCAAACGTAAAAAAACCTAAATTTGTTGGCATATAACGTAATTCAGGTTTTCAAAATAGTTTCCTGAGAATGTAATTTGGGAGAAATTCTGAGATTTACGGTTGGCACCAAGATATGTCTGGGGAGTGCTGCCAGAATAGTGTTTTCTGAAGGATAGCACAGGGCCGGCGCCGACGCCTCCTCACAGAGACTCTCCCGCCCCCTCAGATCACCATGAATGTTAAAGACCAATTGCATTATCTTCCTAGGGTAATATTAACAAAAATAAAAAAGAATGCTTTATCACAGCTTAATCCATCTGGATCTGATCCCATTTCAACCTCTTATTTCAGTCTTCTAAACAGGGCTTGAAATACACGGCGTCCCGAAAATGTCTGGGATGGTTCATAACCAACTTTGGGACATTTTACGGGAAGATGGCCAGTAAAATATAACATGCATAAAAGACTGGTTACAAATGCACATGTTGAATCACAAGTCTTATGAAGCAGATCATAATTCAGCTTAAAAGTTGATAATTATTACCCAAGTAAAAAAAAGTATATTTAAATTATACTCCAGTATTATACTTCTAGTATACTTATGTTTAACCATAAGTATGTATTTAATATATTTAAGTATATTTGAAGTATACTTTCAAAATAGACATACCAAAATAATATATTAGAAGTATATTTAGGATAAATAAAATACATTTCAAGTACATTTAAATATACTTTATTTTTACCTGGGTAATAATTACAAGCGCAGCAATATTGTCACGCATCGGGAGATCACCTTTGAGATTGCTATTCTCCTTACGAGCCGCATTCTCAAATGGTCACTTCATCTGAAGTTTTTGTAGTTGGCTATGTAAGAGATGTATATTTATCATAATGGTAAAACATATAAAGACGAAAGCTCTGAAGTTGCAAAAATATGACTGTATACATTTTTTGGAAAACCGAACACAAATGAAATGCAGGTTTAACTGGCATGTCAGGATGTTTTAAAAATAATTCGCAATGATCGGATATTGACCATATGGTAATTGCAAGGTGATATAGGCTATGTAATTATTTAGGTTATATAAATGTAAAATCTTACAAAACCATTCCAATGTTGGTCAAATAGGCATATTATTAGAATGCGAATTACCCGACCGCATTTGAGGCTGTGGAATCTTACAGCTGATAACAGCTTACAGCACTTTGTTAGTTGTGTATTTTGTCGTGCTATTTCAGCTGGAATGTCAATGTGATGCGTCAGGGCTTTATTGAAGGGCATTTTCAGGAAACTTCAGCAACAGTTTGTTCTTTACTGACAGCTGCATCTAATTTAGACAAAGGTATAGAGCTAAATACTTTTTAATTCTGAAGTTAGGTAATGGGTGCTATATAGTAAAATGTTTTTTTTGTGTTGTTTTGTTTCATTGATGCTTCTGAATTTCGGTCATGTACTTACCTTTGTTACAAATACAATTTTTCTGTTGTGAACTTTCCACTTTCATAGAAACATATTATAGGGATTGGTGTTTTTGATCCTTAAGAAAAAGTTAATAATGTGATATTGTTCAATACTTTCATAGAATTCAATACTTTCATAGAAAAATGTGATTCTTCACTGTTCCCCAAAAGTGTAATTGGAATCTACACTCCCCTAAAGGATTATTAGGAACACCATACTAATGCTGTGTTTGACCCCCTTTCGCCTTCAGAACTGCCTTAATTCTGCGTGGCATTGATTCAACAAGGTGCTGAAAGCATTCTTTAAAAATGTTGGCCCATATTGATAGGATAGTATCTTGCAGTTGATGGAGATTTGTGGGATGCACATCCAGGGCACCAAGCTCCTGTTCCACCACATCCCAAAGATGCTCTATTGGGTTGAGATCTGGTGACTGAGGGGCCATTTTAGTACAGTAAACTCATTGTCATGTTCAAGAAACCAATTTGAAATGATTCAAGCTTTGTGACATGGTGCATTATCCTGCTGGAACCAGCCGTCAGAGGATGGGTACATGGTGGTCATAAAGGGATGGACATGGTCAGAAACAATGCTCAGGTAGGCTGTGGCATTTAAACGATGCCCAATTGGCACTAGGGGGCCTAAAGTGTGCCAAGAAAACATCCCCCACACCATTACACCACCACCACCAGCCTGCACAGTGGTAACAAGACATGATGGATCCATGTTCTCATTCTGTTCACGCCAAATTCTGTCTCTACCATCTGAATGTCTCAACAGAAATCGAGACTCATCAGACCAGGCAACATTTTTCCAGTCTTCAACTGTCCAATTTTGGTGTGCTCTTGCAAATTGTAGCCTCTTTTTCCTATTTTTAGTGGAGATGAGTGGTACCCGGTGGGGTCTTCTGCTGTTGTAGCCCATCCGCCTCAAGTTTGTGCGTGTTGTGGCTTCACAAATGCTTTGCTGCATACCTAGGTTGTAACAACTGGTTATTTCAGTCAAAGTTGCCCTTCTATCAGCTTGAAGCAGTTGGCCCATTCTCCTCTGAACTCTAGCATCAACAAGGCATTTTCGTCCACAGGACTGCCCCATACTGGATGTTTTTCCCTTTTCACACCATTCTTTGTAAACCCTAGAAAGGGTTTTGCGTGAAAATCCCAGTAACTGAGCCGATTGTGAAATCCTCAGACCGGCCCATCTGGCACCAACAACCATGCCACGCTCAAAATTGCTTAAATCACCTTGAGTTCAGGGGATTGTCTTGACAAGGACCACACCCCTAAATGGATTGAAGCAACTGCCATGTGATTGGTTGAGTACAGTGCTTAATTTGTAAATCGGGAGGTGGCGGAACATATAGGAGAGATGACTGGAGAGTGTTCCGGCGGGCTCAAAGTAAGTGGAACACGTGAAAACCATAAATAAAAGAAATGAATGTAGAAGCGCATTAGAAAGTAAACAGCCAAGGAGCATATAGACAGGTAGCTCTCCAAGGTGCTGAATAATACAAAGCAATTAGACATCACCACAAAAGGAGCCTATAGTCCAGTAAGTAGCTAAGTAATTATCAATGGATTCAAATATATAAATTAACAAAAAACGTATTTTCATCAAGTGTTTAGTTTAGCCCGTGCCTACACAATCCTTTCTGGAGGATTATATTTTGGTCCTGCCACATTTACTCATGCCCGGCAAAAATGCAATCTCTGCATTACACATCCTGCTATAGACATCGCTCTCCAAGGTTCTGATTAATTGAAAAACATCCACCAAAGGCATTTAAGCTTATCAATTATTGATAATAGGTTTAATTACTGTGGTGCTAACATACTGTAGGCCTGAGTAAGTCTAAATATTAAATAGCCTTTCAACAAATCAATGTAACATACCCACCGTAATGCATTAGACTATACGCCATTCGCTGTTTTTATAAAGCCAACACAACATTTACATTTAGCATTAAAAGTAGCCTACTCTACAGCAGAACGGAATCGGAATTCCTAGGCCTTTATGGGAGGATTATGTTTGCAAAGAATGTTCTTTAGTTTTCCAAACCCTCCACAAAACAGCCATTTCCTCTTGCGTTTTCTCCTCCCTATTTCTTGTTTTGCTATAGGTGTCCGTGCCAGATCAGTGTCCTTTTGCAATCCATGACCTTACATAGGGGACTGGGTTGAATTTGGTCTGGGCCAACAAGGTTCTGGAACAGAAGTCCTGATTTGGTTGAGGTATGCAGAGAGGCACGGGTTGAACTGCAAATCAAATTAATTTGAGAGAATCCTCGCTCACATTCTGCACTAGAGATGGGTAAGGTGCTGACCGCCACAAACAGCAATTTAAGTTCATTTGAAATGTTGCCATTACCTGTTGTGTCCCTGTACTGAGAGATTCAATCTCATTTTCCCCGTAAAGTGCTCCTGCGTCCTCTGGCCAGTTTTGAGCGTAAAGAACCTTTAGCTCCTCGATGAACTGGCTTTACCCTGTACTGTCAACCTCCCGTCTCCCTTGAGAAAACATTCTAGCCTCCATTCTTAGCCAAGCTCTGGAAAAACTCCCTCTGTTTAAGGACTCTGTCGGTGGGTCTTCAACTATTCAGTTGCACGCCTTGGAAAGAGTTATCCTGAATTCAGTCTTGACTAAGTTGTGTGTGTCGGCCTGGCTGATCTGCCATTGCTCAAAACACTCTAGCTTTTCTATAAACAGCCCTGTGTGCAGTAATAATTGTGCAGTCTCTCTTTTGAAGCTCAAGTGATAATTCAGATAGTTCTTGAAGTGCATCACACATAAGTCCCAGATTTATAAGGAACGCTTTTGAGGATATGCGTATTGCAAGGCCGCTGTATGACTGACGAGTCACACTCTCACGGGAGGTGTCCTCAGCTGCTGCGGTGAAATGTTTATGAAGCGCAGGGTAATTTTTCCACACAGCCTGTACGGTTCTGAAACTGGATGCCACCCATCTAGTATCCAAGATCCTGCCGATTTTACAAAGCTGAATGTCTAGACTTTCTGCGCATTCCTTCAGCTCAATTCGGTTTTTGTTGGATACACTACAGGAAATATAGCTTGTCCATAAGGACTTAAAAAGTAATTGATAGCCCCCATCTCTTTTACCACATCAGCTACTGCCAGCTCAAGTCTGTGTGCAGAGCAGTGCCAAACTGTTATATTAGGGAAGATGGCCTGGAGCCTTTTTGCAACTCCATTTTTGCGTCCCAGCATGACAGACGCACCATCACATGTCAAACCAATGAGGGTTTTGGAGAGAAAGTCCTTAGTAAATTTAATACGGTCTAATGCAGATAATAATTTACGGACAATTCCCTCTGCAGATAAGTCATTCAGTTCGACAAGATTAACAAAAATGTTTGCAGGGACGTCCATATCTTTCAACTGAAGTCGGATGTAAACAATTAAGGCACTGTTTTTATTCAAACTAGTAGCCTCATCCAAAATTAGGCTGATCTTTGGTGAGCACTGTACTATTTTGGTAAATAGTTTGTGCCTCATTTCTAATGAAATGTGTTGCTGTATGTTGGAGCAAGCAACATTAGAGTGTAGAATTCTCCCCATGTCAAGTCCATTTAACTGCTGAAAATCAATTTCCTGCTCAAAGCCATGAGCCGGCCTGTGCCTTTTAGCCTCTTTGTAAGCTGTTTGGAAGATTCTGGCCGTAGTATTAATGTTTTCATTATGAATGTTAACCTGTGTCAAAGTGTTTACTTTAGCTTTGTCTGTAATGCTTGCTGCAGCTAAATACCCCTTGGTTCGGGCATGTTCAAAAACCTTTTTTCTCTGGGCTCTTTGTTGTTTTTTTATATCAGAGGCTGAAGAAGACACGACACATTCCACCCACTCTTTGGCTAGTTTCATCCCACCACTCTTTTCTGGATCTAAACTCCCTACATTCTTGCATGTTTTGCAGCCCAGTTTTGAATTATCCATCAAAAGCCAGGGGTAATATTTTTGCTTGTTAATGAACTGATCATTCGTCCAAATTGCACCTGCTGTGGGCACTTCATTGGATTCCCCATCCCCCTCATCCATCAACTCCTTGGACTCGCTAACAAGAATCTTACAAGCTGGTGGCGGTGGTGATGGTGAACATGCAGAATTAGTGAGGCAGGTATGGCTGCAGCCTGGAGCCTCCCGTGTCATGCCCTCCTGTGTCATGCCCTCACGTCTCATGCCCAGGCGTGTAGAACAGTAAATTCAGACGGTCAAAAATATGAAATCGCGAATTATTTTCCAGATGGAGTCACATGTAAATTTGTGAGTTTGTTTGTTGCAATCAATTGAAAATAATGGGACAGTTCCCATTGGTATAACGTGTTTGGATAATGTTGTAAAACATTTCTCAAAAACCAAATTTCTTTAGGCACTGAAAGCGAAAGCTGTATTCGACAGGGTCAAAAGCTTAATAGAAGTCCAAGAAGAGAATGAAACTGTCCTCAAGAGGTCAGATCTGAGTAGTCAAGGAGATCCATTACCAGACTTTGATATGTAGCTGTTCTGCAAGAAGCTAGATTGTGTCTCATCTATAACAGAGTCCAATGTAACTTTTAAGTGCTTGGCAAAAATAGAAGCTAATATTTTGTAGTCATTATTGAGCAAGAAGATTAGATGCCATTTGTAAAAGAAAAGCAGGTCTTTTTTAGGCTTGGGAAGTAGGGTGATCAGGCCTTGAGTCGTGCTAGGCGGTAGTGGAGGATATGCTTTCTGAAAAACCTCTAGGAGGAAATGGGCTAGTTGTAGTGCAAACGCTTTGTAAAACTCAGTGTATAGATTTGCATAAAAGTTACTACAATGTTTAAATATCAACATTGTATCATCGGTTATGCCACAATTAACATTTAAACTTTGAATACTATTGAATTTTGAGTGGTGCTTTTCAAGTTTAAAATAATAGGCTAAATTTTATTCGCATTCCTCAAGCTAATGTTTCCTGGACCTAATAAAGGCTCCCTCTGCTTTTCGTTTGTATATTGCATCCAATTTCAATTGAAAATCTATTAGATTCAATTTATCTTCACTTGTAAGACTCTCAGCATCCATCCATCCATCCATCTTCATCCGCTTATCCGGGATCGGGTCGCGGGGGCAGCAGCTCCAGCAGGGGACCCCAAACGTCCTTTTCCCGAGCAACATTAACCAGCTCCGACTGGGGGATCCCGAGGCGTTCCCAGGCCACGTTGGAGATATAACCTCGCCACCTAGTCCTGGGTCTTCCCCGAGGCCTCCTCCCAGCTGGACGTGCCTGAAACACGTCTTATTTTAAGTTTTTGCAAAAATCTTGTCATGCATTTTTTACATAAGACAAATAGTCCTATTTTGAGAAAATATACCTAACTTTTTCTAAATAAGATTTACCAACTAATTTCAAGTTTGATTTAACTAGTAATAAGGGGTGGACATATTTTGCTAATTATTCCAGCAAAGGAACAAGCTTATCTTTCTTATTTTAAGATTGAGACCACTTGCACGATTTCTCAATTTAAGAATCCTATGAAATTAAAACAATTTTTTATTTTTATTATAAACATGACGAACATGAAAATACAGTTTAACATGACCCTTGACTGAATTGGATAAAGGTATTACACAGTTCTGTGTTGCCGACTACCTTCTTAATAAATAAATTAAAAAACTTTCCATAACATTTCTGTAACTTTTTGACAAATTTCCATGACTGTTGCATTTATGAGCCCCAGCTATTTAATTGTTGGTACTACAGACTGGGAAAACTACTTAAAAGCTGCAGATTGGGAGAAACTCTGACGCAGTTGTCTAACCAGCACAATTTGGCCCTTTACGTCACTCAAATCCCAATGATAGGGCGTTTTGTAAGGGAAAAACTAATTTACATGCTTTACCTTTTAAGTATATAGTGTTCAATCCACATTTGTTAAGCAAAAAAAACTAAATATTACTGTAATACAATAATGTTATTCCAAGATATCGAATTAAAACATAATGCACATTAAATCATATTTGAGCTGATTTTGGCCTCTCACTCCGGTACAGTAGGTGGCAGTATATGCACCTTTCAGGTGGTTGCGATCTGCCAGTAAAACTAAAGAAGAGGAAGATTTGCCCCAGTATTTTTCATCAGTCTGACGAACATTCGAGTAATGGGTGGACTCGGCGAAGTTGCAATTTCTA